>NW_026497041.1:0-42384 GCF_026875155.1 Cherax quadricarinatus | reverse complement strand
GACTAAACAAAATTTTTATGGGGACCTGAAAAAAAAAAAAACTTGTTTACACAAAAAAAAAAAAACCTTGCCATAGAAAAAAAAGATAATGTTTGATTGGGACCATAGAACAAACAAAGATAATGTTTGCCCTGGGACCACAATAAAAAAAATTTGTTTGACCTGGTGACCATCGAAAAAAAAGATAATGTTTGCCTGGTAATCAGAAAAACAAAAAAATTTTGCCTGGTGCATCAAAAAAAAAATTTTTTTTGGGGTGCCCATCAGAACAAAAAAAGTTTGCCCGGGGGAAACAAAAAAAAGGCGGGGCCCAACCCAAAAAATAAAAAAAAAACCAAATTAAAATCAAAAAAAGGACCTGGGGCCCCCCCAAAAAAAAAAACCCCGGTCCCAAAAAAAAAAAAATTTTTTGCCTTTGGGCCAAAAAAAAAAAACCCTTAAAAAAAAAAAAAAGTATTTTTATCCCTTTTATTTATTTTAAAGTTTTTTTTCCCCAAAAAACTAAAGAATTTAATTTTTTCTTTTATTTTAAATATTTTTTTTTAACAACTTTTCCTTTTTTTTTCCCAATTTTAAACCCCTTTTTTTTAATTTTTTAAAAAATTTTTTTTTAAAAATTACTTTTTTCCTTTTTTTAAAACTTACTTTATTTTCCAATTTTTTTTAAATTTTTTTATACCTTTTATTTTAATTATTTGGGAAAATTTTTTTTAAATTTTTTTAAACTTTTTTTTACATCTTTAAAATTTTTACAACTTTAAAAATTTTATTTTAAAAAAAATTTTTACTTTTTTTTTTTACATTTTTTAAATATTTTTTTTTTTTTTTTCCCCCTTTTATTTTTAATTAATTTTTTTTTTTTTTTTTAAATTTTTTCCCATTTTTAAAAACTTTTTACTTTTTTTTTATTAGTTTTATTTTTTTTTTTAACATTTTTATATTACCTTTTTTTTAAAAAAATTTTAAAAAAAATTTTAAAAAATTTTTACTTTATTTTTCCTTTCTTTTTACATTCTTTTTAAAATTAAAAAAATCAGGATTTAAAACCGGTTTTCCCCCCTTTTTGTTAAAAAAATCCCCCCCATTCCCGTTTTTTTCCCCAAAAAGTATTTTATTCCCCCTTTTTAAAAGGGTGCAGCCCCAACCCTTTCCCCCCCCCCCCCCCGGGGGTTTCTAAAAACATTTCCTTTTAAAAATATGAAGAATTCCCTTTTTGGGAAATTTTAATTTTTTGTACATACTTACATATTAAAAAATTAAACAAAATATAATTATCAAAAACAAATAAAACCAACATTTACAAATCAAAAAAATCAAACCAATTTAACATAATTTACATAAAAAACTATTATATTCAAAACCAATAAAAACATATTTACATATACAAACAAATCAAAAAACCTATTATAAATTATTCATATTCAAAAAACAAATATACCAACCTTACATAAACAATAAACATAACAACGAATTAATTTAATCAAAAAACAATAAACCAAAAAAACTATCTATCTCCTCCTCTCATTAAGTTTTTTTATTTAATGCCTCGGACCACATAAAAATAAAACTACATAATCCATATCACAAAAAATAACCAAACATTTTAACATAATAACAATAAACAATATTAAATACCATACCAATAAACAACATAATTATAATCTTTTCCCCTAAATAATCATGTCTAATTCTTTACACAACTAAAAAACCCCTACTTTCAAAGCATTTACAATAAACCTTCTTCCGCGCTTCTTCGGCCTATCTCGAATAAACCCCTAAAAAATCCCCACTATCACATAAAATTCATCCGGTGATGTTAAAGGTAGTTCTCAGTTTTTAGCTAATCCTTTCCTACTTATTCCAACCCCGAAAAGGGTGACGTAAAGTGGGTGACTAAGAGAAGACCAAAACAGTTAATCCAAGATCAAAACCAGATTCAAGCAAATAACTTAAAAGTACATGCTGGGCCTTTATTAATTTAGGGAATTTTATTGGGATGCAAGGTTCCACTTTCCGTAGGGCTCTAACACTCTCTCAATTAAATTAGTCCCTTTTCCTTTCCTTGCTTCTTCTGTAGTGTAGGTAAATTAATTCACCACAATCTTTTAGGTATTGTACTTTATCATAGAGGAGTGATTTCTTAAGAGTTGGGTTAACTGTTCTATCCTTTCAGTAGAAGAGAGGAGGACAGGAGCGGGGTACTGGGCAATCAACGGAGCATAATGATGGCGCCGGACATCGTCTGGAGAACGTCCCATTTGGATCTAATTACCTGTTGCACCTGTAAGAAATTGAGACGTAACCCACATCATTGCAGCGGGTATAAAAAGAACTCTTTACTGTCATCGGTGATCGCATATCACCCGGGTTATCTGTGAAAGAACTTGCGGTGGTGGTCATTCCAAAGCGAACCCCCACCCACACATCCAGCAACGGCTAGGTTTACAGCAACACGAAGTGCTCACCAACACCAGACACCCAATATCATTTATTGCGTTGAGTTCAATTGTTATTTTATTGCCTTCCAATTTTTCATTTTCTTTCAAATAGGATGTATTGTCATGTTTTATTCGTTTTATGTTTGCTTTAATAATAATTAAAGTGTTTCTCTTTGTTAATTCATTAATTTCGTTTTCTATTCATTAATTTTCTGAGAAGGAGACCAGCTTTGGTAAGACTGTCTGAAGTTATTACAGAGCTGAAGTATTCTTAACAAGTGGCGAACCTGCTCAGGATCAACTTACTGAATCAAAGATTCAACTCATCACGAATCTTTTTATTTACATTGGAAACTTCAACGCTGAAAATTACCAAGGACGGCTTACAGAGCCATGTGTAATCATTCTCTAATGGTTAGATACAGTACAGGTATTTGTAAAAGATTTGGTGATTGTTATAGTTCAATTTATTGTAAGTCAGTCAGGAGGATCATAATAGTTAATTCTGCCACCCTAATTGTATGTGAGCTTGAAACTCACTTTGGAGCGTTAGACTTAGGGACGCGAGATTTTCCAAGTGTCAATTTGTTTCATTGAGCTCTTTATTCATATAAGGGCAACTGCCATAGGACACTTTCTGATTTGTTGAGTGAGAATATTGGATGGTCATGGGACCATTTACTTACTGTTTGCGGCGCCGCATAGAACCTTTGTTTTAATTAATAAGATTGTTTATGAAGAGGGGATCGAGACTCTGGTTTATTTACAAGTGTGAAGCTGGAGCAGGAATTGAACCTTCCGTTTTTTAATACCGTTTCATGTCCCTTAGTTTAAGTAATTCGTTTGCCAGTATGATGAATACTGTTGTGGAATGATTGCTGGAGTAGTTTGGAATAACAGGGAAAATTTAAGAATCTTTCAATAGTGTTAAGATACGGAAAGACTTGGAAAGAGAGAGAATGAGAGAGAAGAAAGACAGTTAGAAAGAGAAAGAGAGTTGAAAAGTAGAGACGAGAGAATTGGGAGAGATACTCAAGAAAGACAGTTAGAAAGAGAGAGAGAAGACAAAAAAGGAGCGTGATAGACTTGGATTGTGAGGAGTAGAGCTATGAGTACGTGAAGAGAACAAGTTAAACTTAGGATAACTTGAGGAAAGAGCAAAGGATCGCGAGCTCGGCAAACTGTCCTTGAATTAGAAGAATAAAAAGATAACTTTCTCAAACTGCAAATTAGATGAAGGGAGTAAAAGGAAAAACGTGACAGCTAGTACACATTTCCAACACTAATTTACCTCCCTTCCTAGAGGGGGAAGAATAAACTTCTTGTATCAGGTTTGAAACATCCGCTACCCTCTGTGTTGGCTGCTGACACAATGGGCTACCAGGTTTGGTATTGTTATTTCTGGTAAAGCTTTGAATATCTATGAACTTTGTCGCCTAGGATAGTATATGCAATTATTGCCTACTATAAGATAAATAAACTGCAATCCTTATAGCAATCAAAAAACCACTATTTCTTACAGCGAAAGAATTAGGTATGCCACCTCTCAGCTTGGCCAGAAAACATTTCAGCAGTTACAGGTAACACTCTTTCGTTTGTTCGACTTTGGATAGAGAGTTGGAATTGATCGCAGTTATGTATCTCTTAGAGATTCATGGTTGCTGACCTGTTCTGACCGCCTCTTCCCATCAGATACGGAACATTCATCAGAGATAAGTACTGATTCAAAGATGGGAGGAAGTCTGCTGATGCTGCTGAACTGTATGGCTGAGGCTCACAATTCTATAAAGACCTAAGGATCGAACCCTAAGGGCAAGGGTTCATCACGACCTTAAGAAATCAAAGGCCTCTAGTGAAAGTAAAATGACTTCTTTTATTTCTGTTTGTCGTAATTTGTGTGGTAGTTAAGGGCATAAACGTCCAGATTGTCACTTCTAGAAGGTCCAAAAAGTTTGGCAGATGTTTTAGAGACTGTATGACAAGCACCCTTCTGTTCAGGACAGTTTATTGGACTTAATGTTTCTACATTTTACGAGACACTGGATGCTCATGTATAGTCATTTTGATAAGCTGTCTCGTACCTTAAGAAACTCATTCATCTGCTATTATTAGACACTACTTGGGGCCGTTGAACACTTTTCCTCATCGTTGTTACATTAGGGTCTAAAAGGTTCACAGGTTGGTTCTGAAGCTCGTACTAGTCCCATCACTTCTTGTCTCCGTATAATAGGTAATGTAAAACTGGTGCATTTCTATCCTTCTGAGGTTGACCGTTCAGCCCAAGTGGATATAGTGTCTATAAATTTCAAACTAACAGTAACACAGAAGTAGTAGTCAACAGAGTGAAGTCCGAGGCGGCCAGCTAGGTGGAAAGTCTGTTCACAAGGCACAGTACTCGTCCCATTTGTTCTCATCTTCCTATCAGACCTAGACAAGGATGTCAGCCAAGAACCGTGGTTTCTTTGCAGATGACCCCCGAATCTGCATGACAGGGTCTTCCATGGTGGACACTGCAAGTCCAGACGGACATAACCAAATCTTTCAGTGGGTGCAGAAAAAACAATATGTAAAGTTCAAGATGGATATTCAATTACTCAGCTATGGTAAACACAGCGGAAATTAAATCTTCATAAGAGTACAAAACCAAATTTGGACAAAATAGACCTGGAGTGATCATGTCGGAGGATCTCACCTTCAGGCCATAACATCTGTATCAATCGCATCTGCTAGGAAAAATGACAGGATGGATAATGAGAACCTTCAAAATAGGGGAGGCCAAGCCATGAGGACCTCTTTAGGGTATTGTTCTATCTAGGCTGGATATTGCTCGCACATACAGCACCTTTCGAAGGGCAGGAGAAAGAGCTGAACCTGTAAAATGTACGAGAACCTTCACGGCGCGCATAACGGAGGATAAAACCATCCAAATTACTGGGAGCGTTGAGGTCTAACCTGTATTCCTGGAAGCAGGCGGGAGAGAGCTACATGATTATTACAATGGAAATACTCGAGGGAGAGTACCGAAACTTGACACCGAAAATCACTCACTACGAAAGCAAAAGACTTGGCCCAGAGCAATGCAAATTCACAAGCCAAGAGGGTGTCACTAGCAAGTTAGCGGAGACCATACACTAAAGTGACAGGGGCGAGATGTTCAACTGCTACCGCATACATAGAGGGGGATTACAAAGACCCTGTCAGTCTTCAAACTGGCATGGACCAAAGCCAATAAAGTCGGTTCTGACCAGCCGGGGCTGGTGGCTGTTACGTTGGTTTGCGTGCAGCCAGAATAAACAGGCTAGTTAGATATCGAGCTCTGATCCACAGGAGGGCTAGTCACATGGAACGGGGCCGCGCGGGCGATTGACACGGAATTCTCAGGTAAAACACAGGGTAAATATAATACAGACAACACATTATAATAATCGGACATAATTTATAACAGGCTCCATATTATACAATGGAACTTATAATGCAACACAGCATACTTAAATTATACACACAGCACACTATCATCTCACCAACACCATTTAGTTATAATGCATGAAAACCTAAATATTCACATTACTAGATATACACAGAATCACTATAATAACTCAACTTAAATTTAGCACAACAACTGCATTGTTATTCATACAGTGTATTTGTATAGTCGCACAACACTATAATACTTGTATACCCTGCCTTGGTTTGTGTATGACCACAGGGGTTTAGCGTTAACATGGGAATAAAGTGGAAACATCTCCTTATGCTTCCACCATATACAATCTTTATATAATATAAATATTATTATATCTTTATATATATTCTAATCTGATATATATATATTATATATCTAAAAATTATATCTATATAAATAAATATATAAATTTAAAAATATATATCTATATATATATTAACGTATATATCTATAAATTATATATATATTATAATATATATCTATAAATATATAATATAATATATATATATATATATATATATAAATATATGAGAAATATATAACATATATAAATATCTTATATATATATCATAGATTATAATATATTTATATATTATATATATATATTATATATATATATGTATATATGATATATTAATGTGTGGGAATAGGCAGCAATTTGCGATCTGGTTAAATAGGCACGTCTCTGTGATATAGGACAAATGAAAAAATTTGTGAAAGCAATTAATTTCGCCAAACTCCATTCTGAACTACTCGGAAAAAATATATTTCACTGTGTTTGTTTGTAGTAGATTATATTGTAAACTAACTCTAAAATATAATTTCGTTGGGACAGATAGAGCTCTAAAATAATATTACCGTCTTAGAATACGGTTTAGGTCAGTTTTTAAGTTCTTCTGCGTGCAAAAATTATAATTATTACGACATCAACATTTATGAAAAAAAACATATCTTAAAAACGTATAAGAGAAATTTTAGAAAACGGACTTAATTTTAAACTGAGTTCTTGCTAATGAACTAGTTTTACGTTTTCTGCAGACAATATATATTTAATATATATATATATTATTATTTATATATATATATTATATAATTTATATATATTATATATATCATATATATTGACAAGTCGGCGTTCCACCGAGGAGGTGACCAATAAAATACAGAGCAAAATCCTCAAAAAGAAAATACTTTTCATTCATTCAACTATTTCAACTCACTACACATATTCATGTTTTTGCGGGGTGCTCGAACACAAACATTTTTTAAGAAGTATATAGTTTAACGCTTAAACCAAACATAATCCCTCCAAACTGCCAATATCCAAACTCCTCCTTTAAAGTGCAGGGCTTTGTTCTTCCCATTTCAGGTATCAAGTCGGTTATATAAAATACCGGTTTCCCTGAAATCCCTTCAATAAATATTTCCTGCCTCACACTCAAACCGGGTCTAGGTCAAAAAAAATACCATTCGTTTCATTCATCCTATTAACATGCTCACATAGCTTTTGGAAGCTCAAGCCTTCGCCCAACAATCCTTTACCCCTCCCCTCCAACTCTTTCAGAGGACGAGTCACACCTGCCTTCTTCCCTACAGATCTTATACGCTCTTCCATGCATTTAACTTTGACACCATTTCTCTAGTGACCAAACACCCTCAATCAACCTCTTTAGGCCCTCTGACTAATTTTTTTTTATCACATTCGTCTCTCAGACTGCGGGGAGAGAGGACGCTTTACAGTTTCTCTTGCCACATGTGTAAGGATAAACACAGCATTAGGCACCAGATGACGGACCGAATGAGCCGGCGCCATTCTAAATACTGTTTCATCGCACGCTGATCTGGGGAAGATTTTTAAGTAAATTACCACTATACCATTACTTGCCATATCTGCCACATTGCTCCTATCCACTATATAAATATGACTTTCTAAATCCATAATGCAATAAAACACTTCCCTACCTTTATCTAAACATGTTCACATATATGCTACCAGTGTAAACACTTGATCTACACATCCCTACCACTTACAAACTCCTCTCATCCACAATCCTACATTTGTCTTGCCTCTAATATATATCAATAATACCTTACCGTAACTTTTCCTGCTATACTCAGTAAACTAATTCCTCCTATTATTTTATACAAATCTCTTTAGTACCTATTCCCCTTTACATAAAGGGTGTACATGATCTCGACAATCATTAGGTCCTTCCCCATCTTCTACATTCATTAACAAAAATCCAAAATTTTTTTTCACTCACAATATGTCCCCCCCTCCTGGTATATAATTAAACATTTTGTCATGATTCCGTTCGTTCCAGCTGCTTTATCCTTTTGTATCTAGTTAATGCCACAGTCTCCCCACACTCATCCTGTTTTCTATACTATAAAAATATGGTTTATCGTCTGGCCAGGTATTGAAATTACCGCGCCCATTTCTGTCGGCATTTAAGTTCCTAGTGTATACTCGACCATTTACTAATAACTCCAATCTCCCAAAATCTACTAACTCTCTACTATGTTTTTAATGACAAATCCTACTTTCCTAGGTTCTTATTGTTAACTCACTCCAAAAATTTTTCATTATTTTCATAAAAATATTTGACAGTGCCTTCCCCACTCTATCTATCACTTCTCCTCCTTATTATTATTCACTTTCACCTCCTTTACT
Organism: Cherax quadricarinatus; assembly: GCF_026875155.1. Taxonomy (NCBI): domain Eukaryota; kingdom Metazoa; phylum Arthropoda; class Malacostraca; order Decapoda; family Parastacidae; genus Cherax; species Cherax quadricarinatus. Next base: position 33,812 of record NW_026497041.1, on the reverse strand, counting down.
TGTTCTGTTGCCATTTTCTCATGTCCCATCTACTTCTTACTTACACTGTAGCTACTAAATAAATAATGATGTGATCAGTTGCTCTATTAACTGTATATTCTGCGAGCTACCATCACCTTTTAATCCACCAAAATAATCCTAACAAAACTACTTTCATTACGTGCTATATCATACATTGTATTTTATTTATCCTCTTTTATCATAAAAATATGTATTACTTATTACAAACCTCTTTCTACGTTCATTCCATTTTCATTTTACCCCTGGCCACTCAAATTTGCCTACTACCTCCTCCAATTTTACCCACTTCAGATTGAAAAATCCCTAAGCACTCAAAAAGCATATCACATTGTAAGCAGCTCTCAGCCGTGTTTTACACCACTGTTGTAACAACAGTAGTATATTTATCAACCAGGACTCACCACGTGGAGGTGACTTGCTCGCGGCGAGTTCCCTGTTTTTTTTTTTTTTTTTTTTTTTTTTTTTTAACGTATGTACTTACCCACGTCTCAATAGTTCTACGATTTCTCTCGAATGTTCAGTTTTCTTACCGTGACAGGATTTTTTTGGCTGGGTTGGGTGTCTTCTTATTCTTCAGTCCACTCCACGTTTCCTTCTGCGTTTTTTGCGCTCTAATCAAATCAATCAAGTTTGTACATCCATGACGCTCCTCTGGGGCTCTTCTCGTAGACAGTCAGAATCCATTTTTGCTTTGTCCGTTTAGGGAGGGTCATTTCTCAGGAACTTTCTTTTTTCCCTGAAGAGTAGGCGATGCTGTAAGCACATGAGGTGGGTGTGGCAGGATGCTGTCTCGTAGCTCTGGTGCCACCAGTCAAGGTATATTTTTTTATTTTCGCTGGAGGGAATTTATGGAGAATGCAGTTTTCTCGGTAAAATTTCCAAACATTTAAGTTGTTTAAAGTCTTGTTCGGTATCTTAATGCAGATATTAGCATTTTAGATATATTGTGGGACTCATCAGCGCCCAGTAGGATTGTCGGACAGGAGACACAGGACCTTCCACAATGTCTAGTATGTTAGTCTTGAGTGAGTGTTTTGTATTGCTTATCATAAAGGGAAAAAACCGTACAGGCTACTTTGTAAGGAGTATCGATTACAGGATTTCCACTCTAAACGGAGATTGGCGTTCCTTTAACATCCTTTAAACCGTACCAGACTTTTCAGTTCCTTCAAAAGGGCGTATATGGGTCTCTGCTATGAACTTTTTGATGACAAAATCATGACTGCGGGCTTCGACTCGCAGCACCGGAGCCGCACCTTCTCCCAGGAGGTGTGGTTTTACTTGTTTTGAAATGTTTACTTCATCTACAGTCAGGATTATCCGTTTCCACTATCTCGGCAAAGCTCTGTTGTAATTTGCTGCATAACTCCTCACACAGGCTCGTATTTTTTTTTTTTTTTTAGCCAAATTTGTATTGTAAGAGAGAAGAACTGAACGAAGTCTTGCAACACAAATCAATATAATTGATACTGTGTTTATTACAGTGGTAATATTTGTATTATAGTTATATTTGTGTGTATTATAGTTAGGCTAGAATTACAGTGCTAATGTTAGTATTATAGTTTTATTGTGAGTATTATAGTTATATTGTGAGTATTATAGTTATATAGTGAGTATTATAGTTAAGTTCGAATTAAAGTGATGATGTGAGGATTATAGCGATGTGAATATTATAGTGAAGTTGAGTGTATAATAGTGATGCTTTTAGTATCATACTGATTTGAATATCATATTGATATGAGTATGTAATAGTGATCATGTGAGTATGATAGAGATGTTTTGTGTATCATAGTGGTGCTGTGTATATGATCGTAATGATGTGCATGATCGTGATGATGTGTATGATAGTGATGCTGTGTGTATGAGTCATCTTGTGTGTATGATAGGGGTGTTATGTGTATGATACTGATGCAGTGTGAATTATGAAGATGCTGTATGTATTATAGAGGTGCTGCGTGTTTGATAGAGGAGCTGTAGGTATAATAGTGATGCTGTGTATATCATAGTGATGTTGTATGTATTATATGGGTGCTATGTATACTATTGTGGTGTATGTATTAGAATTATGCTGAATGTATTATAGTGGTGCTGTGAGTATTATAGTGATGCTGATTGCATGATAGGGATGATGTATGTATGATAGTGGTGCTGTTTGTATCATATTGATGCAGTGCGTATCATAGTGATACTGTTTATATTATAGTGTAGTACAGTGTGACGCGTGTAGTGTAGTACAGTGTGACGTGTGTAGTGTTAGTACAGTGTGACGCGTGTAGTGTAGTACAGTGTGACGTGTGTAGTGTAGTACAGAGTGACGTGTGTAGTGTAGTACAGTGTGACGCGTGTAGTGTAGTACAGTGTGACGCGTGTAGTGTAGTACAGTGTGACGTGTGTAGTGTAGTACAGTGTGACGTGTGTAGTGCAGTACAGTGTGACGTGTGTAGTGTAGTACAGTGTGACATTTGTAGTGTAGTACAGAGTGACGTGTGTAGTGTAGTACAGAGTGACGTGTGTAGTGTAGTACAGTGTGATGGTAGTGTAGTACGTGTGACGTGTGTAGTGTAGTACAGTGTGACGTGTGTAGTGTAGTACAGAGTGACGTGTGTAGTGTAGTACAGTGTGATGTGTGTAGTGTATACAGTGTGACGTGTGTAGTGTAGTACAGTGTGACGTGTGTATGTAGTACAGTGTGACTTTGTAGTGTAGTACAGAGTGACGTGTGTAGTGTAGTGTACAGAGTGACGTTGTGTATAGTACAGTTGTGACGTGTGTAGTGTAGTACAGAGTGACGTGTGTAGTGTAGTACAGAGTGACGTGTGTAGTGTTAGTACAGTGTGACGTGTGTAGTGTAGTACAGTGTGACGTGTGTGTAGCGTAGTACGAGTGACGTGTGTAGTGTAGTACAGTGTGACGGTGGTAGTGTAGTGTATGTTAAGTGTAGAAATGTACGTGTGTAGTGTTGTACAGTGTGACGTGTGTGTGTAGTACAGAGTGACGTGTTAGGTAGTGTAAGAGTGATGTGTGTATAGTTCAGTGTGACGTGTGTAGTGTAGTACAGTGTGACGTGCGTTAGTGTAGTACCGAGTGACGTGTGTAGTGTAGTACAGAGTGACGTGTGTAGTGTAGTACAGAGTGACGTGTGTAGTGTAGTGCAGTGCGACGTGTGTAGTGAGTAGTACAGGTGTGACGGTGTAGTGTAGTACGAGTGGACGTATAGTGCAGTGCAATGTGACGTGTAGTGTAAGTAGATATGTGTATAAGTAATGTACGTGTTAGTGTAATATGTGTAGACGTGTGATAATGTGATAGTGTGACGTATGTTGATAGTGGAATGTTTATGTAGTGTGAGGAATGAATAGTGTGACATTAGTATGTGCAGAGACTGTAGGAATTATGGATGCATCGTTGCAGTGTAGTGAGACTGTCGCATGTGTAGTGACGCGTGCAGTGTAGGTGACGGTGCAGTGTATTGACGTCGTGTAGTGTATGACGTGTGCAGTGTATGTGACGTGTGAGTGCGTTAGTGAGTGCAGTGTGATGTATGTATGCAGTAACGTGTGTACGTAGTGTTGTGACTTATTACTGTAGTGACGTGTGTGGATGGAGTTTAAATCAAATAGGTCCACATATGGTTCTTTGTCTTGACCTTCCTCGACATGTTACTACCTGTCACCTCAGCACCAAGAGGTATCATTGCTACTTCAAGATTTATGATGAACTTTCCTGATGTGATCACCGTCGCAAGAGTAAAGCAAATACTACATAATTCCAAAATGACATTAATATTAACGGTAATAACAAACATAACTTGCTTAGTCTTTAAATTAAAGCAGTGTAGCAAAAGTCTCTTAGAAAACGTCGCTAGCGCACTCCATAAATTAGACACATGTACTAACATCTGGGTAACTTTCCGCCATCCAGTGGCTTTATGAATACAATAATCGGACATATTATATGAAGACTGTAGAAATAGATACAGCAGAGTGAAAGATAAGGTAATCAGTCCCTCAGTCAAGTATCATATAATGAGTGCCATATCCTTGTACAGAATATGAAGCACAGGGAAGAAGACTGCCACTGTAATATACTGGTGCCAGATGAAGTGCAACAGATGGTAGGCGGGATGTCCATTGGAAGCAGTCATGTCCAAGAGTTGGGCAGCATTGAGTACTACTGTTATAAACTTATCAGAACAGCAACATCACGAAATCTTGTAATACAGATATCCACAACCTGATATTTGCTAACTCCTGGCCAATTGACTACTTCCACATAGATAATTCTGGCCCACAACAGTGCACGCTCATTTGCAGCATTCCTCTGACTCCCAGTAATATCACCCAGTGTTCCTGCATTGTGCTATCACTTCATCAAGCACTACGCTCGGTAATCAACTGCTCCTCAGGCTGAGGGACTGATTGTCTCGTACTACCATGTTTCTGCCGCGTAATATTTCTACATCCCTTCATTTTATATCCTTTCTTGTATGGATAAGCCTCAGCTGCGAAACTTCTGGTAAATAGACACCCAGAATGTTGTATCACGTGTCTAATTCAACACAGGTGAACTCAAAATTTTGGACCGAAATTTCGTTTAACAGTTTCCAGACTCCCAGTGTGTGGATTTAGTTATATACTGTAAAACTTGTAAAAACAACATAAATATAAGAACAACAAAATGAACATTACACACGAAATAGCAAGTAAAACACACATCAACAAAACTAGACATACAGGTTGAGACAACCAACAGAGTTATATCGGAGCGCTGGGACATAATATGCAACAGGTTAAAACCAGTAACCAGTGTGAGGGAAAAGGTGTAAGTGGGGTTAAAAGGTTGTTCGGGAAACCAACAACCAGGAACATGTAGCGAGTTACGTTGGCGCGCGCCCACAACCCACCCCTCACTGGCGGCTGGGGCAAAACTAGTTCCTTGTGTCCGATTTGTTAAAAGAGTATCTACTCCTGTAATATTTACCTTACCTGGTGTGGATTGAAGTATGGAGAGTCGCCAACTTCACCACCACACTTCTCCTAATCAGGTAGAGGTGACTACCAGGATTATTACTTTAGTTCTTTTTCTAGTGTTTGCTGTTACCAGTAATGAATGTTTGACATTTATCATTCTTTTTTCTTTCTTAAATGTTTATATTATCAGAATATGGTAACCCCAGTTTTATTCTCTTATTACGCAGCTCTGTTCCTGGCGTGGTCTTCCAGGATAGACGCCAGATAAAGGGGCAAGACGTGTTAATATACTTATTAACATTATTCTACAACCTACGCCTTACCTAATTCTACTTGTGCTCCATCCTAAGTGTAGGAGTTCCAGAACAGTCGGATTACCATCTGCCAGGATAACCTACATAAATAACATCCGAGGAACTATCCAGGGCCATACCTACTCCTACCACAACTTCAACTACAAGAACTGAAGAGCCAGTTTTTTTTTATTAATTTAAAGTTTTAAGTAAAATTCTCAAAATCATTTCATTGTTTTTTCCTAAATCATTCTTTCTTTAATTTATTTAATTCCATATTTTCTTTGTTCAGTTGGAAGCGTTCCACTACAATGAAACCTTTGCCAGGATTCGAACCTGGAATTCATCCTGACAAATTGACAAAATCATTCCGTGTAACCAGCAAACACTAGAAAAAGAACAACAGTAATACATCCTGGTAGATCACCCTACCTGATTAGGAAAGAGTGGAGGTGAAGTGACTCTCCAAACTTGCAATCCACACCAGGTAGGTAAAATATACCAGGAGTCGAAAATATTTAACAAATCGGACACCAGAACTAGTTTTGCCCAGCCCGCCAGAGAAGGGGTGGTGGTGCGCGCGCAACGTACTCGCTAATGGTTCCATGGTTGCCCCGAACAACATTAACCACTTACACCTTTTCCCGGTCAACACTACCCCCCTTCCCAAAACTTATGGACGGAGTCACTAATTCAACGAACAGAGAAAATAACTAAATACAACCTCGGCTCAGCCAATCTGAAAAGTGGTTTTCAGAGCCAGAAATATACTACTAAACGACTTTAAACCTTATAAGGCTGAAATAGCCAAGCCCACTCAAGAGACTTCTAATGTTGAGCCCTTTTAGTTTTTTCCAAGTACATCGTGGCTTGTGATCTGTTTCAAAGCACAAAGGGTTTACGTATAGGTAGTATTTTAAATCACTTATACCCATACTAAAAGCATAACATTCTTTCTCCACAGTTGGAAAATCTTTCTTCTGGGCAGAAGCTTCTACTGGCGAAAGATACTGGGGAAAGTTGTCTCCCTCATAATATTGAATTAGTACAGCCCCGAGTCCAGATTGGGAGGGGAAGGCATCTGTTCGGAGACAAAAATATTTTATTAATATCTGGTAATTAGACATGGGGGTTTACGGAAAATATACTTTAATTTTCTTCGAAGCTTTGGTTGGCTTCCTGCAGAACAACTAAGAGAGTTCCATTGACACCCTTTTTTCACATAGTCTGTCAGAACTAAGTTAAGCTACTTAGATTTGGTACGAAAATTTCTATAGAAGTTTACAATCAAGGAAACTTCTTAAAACTTTTTTGTGTACAGTGAACGTACTTTCCAAAACAGCTTTGGTCGTTTTAGGAATGGTGAAAAGTTGTTATCAGAGATAAATGAAACCCAATGGTTATTGTACCTTATGATAGCCAAGAAAGCACTTTTGGTGGTTTAACTGTAAGTCCATGAAGTTTCTTAGTCTTTTCAAAACAGCCGATAGTGTATTTATATGTCTTCACCAACCTTTGTCATGATATAAATATTAAACAAATACACTGATACATTCTTTAGATCAGAAAGAACTATTCTCATAAAGCCTAATAAACGTGGCACACGCGGTAACCAAGGCACGAAAGGCATGTGCGATATTGCATTAGACCTCTATGAGTAGGGAAAGCAGTGTATGGTTTAGAGTCTGGGTTAAATGCACTTGATGTATGCTTGTGCAAATGTCAAATTCCAGAAGAATTTGCAGTCATGATTTATATCCAAGTCCATGATCAATTACTGGCATGGGTACTGCATCATTTTAGTTATAGTATTCAATAACAAAAATCTTGTGCCAGTCGGTAGAATTATGGTTCATTAACCATAACAACAGGAGAACAGAAAGCTGATTTCGAAGGATCTAAGATGTTTAAGTAAATAGTTTGTCAACCTCATTATCAAAAGTTTTCCGTAAGTGACCGGGACAGGGTAGATTTTCCCGCTTACAGATCATCGATCTCGACAATTCAATCATGTGTACAATAGTGGTGGTAAGTCCTGGTACCGCTGTGAATTACGTCAGAAAAAATTTACTAAGGCCACTTACTTGAGACTTTGTTTATTGACAAGTCCGTTGTTAAAGTTGACATTTGAACTTCTTTGGTGAGGGCGTCATGCGTTAAGATATCCAGTCGTTCCTTCGATTCTTAAAAGACTCGTCGATCTATAATACAAAGCTCTACTATCGTACGAATCAACCACCCACTTGTATCCAATCTGAAAGAAGAGTATCCGTCAACAGGCATTTAACGCAAAGGATAACTTCTCTTCTATGGTACCGTTTCAAGAATAATGACTTGATACATTTTCTCTCTAACCCTTGACAACCAAGATATAAGCTACCTTATTGCGAGACCTTCACTACTTTATAATACGGTCGCGCTATGTAATTAGCAATTTGTTGATTGTCAGGTAGGAAACTAAAACTTCATGCACCAACATTAAAACGTACGCTTGAGCTGTTTATGGTCAAAATAGGTCTTGTATGTTTCCATAACAACTGCTAGTTTTTTAACTGACCTATCTGCGTATCTTCCAACCTTTCCCTTAAGATCTAAAAGCAACTGAAAGCTGTTTCTGAACCATCAGTTCGGATATCTTTGACCATAGTTCATTCAAAATAGATAGTGGACCACGAGACTGTCTCACCAAAAGCAATTCAAAAGGGGAATACCCAAGGGAAGTCACTTGGAATCTCGAGCATTGCGAAAAGAGCACAATGGTCAAAATCTATGCCAATCCGTTGGTTTTAAGATACATAGTTTTTTTTGTATTGACTTTAGGATGGCATGTTGTCGCTCCCACTCTTCCGTTACACCTCGGTCTGGTAAGGTGTAGTGAAAAGAGTTAAACACCCGGGACCACCGCCACAAGTTGATAAACTTGTTCCATTCATTCTGAAGTCGCATTGAGCCCTTTATCCGAGAACAGATTTCTACGAGGTTATATACCTACACGGCAAAAATAGAAAATAAGGCTTCTGCGACTTCCTATGGACGTAATGGATTTTAAGGGTACCGCCTCTCTGGGAAGCTGGACGCTAGTCAATCATAGTTAAAATAATTTATGACCTACCTGATGAGACGAGTGGATAGGACCAACAAATATCCTACTGCAACCCTTTGCAAAGTGATCTGAGAAAATAGCATCTTAACCATAGTTAACTCTCCTATTCTAACTTCTCGTGGAAAAGTTGACAACGTGACATATCTGCCAGTAACTTATATTGTCAGAGGACATGCTAGGCCAGAAATAAAGGTCCATTGGATTTAAATAGGTCTTCCTATGTTAAAATGGCCAGAGACTGGCAAGTCAATGAGAAATCTTTAAAATAGTTTCACGGCAATCCTTCGGAATGACTAACTGGCTGTCGACCAACGTCATTGGGCTTCTGTCCGCAGACACTATAGTTTTTTTTGTACAAACATCGTGTTTTGAACACAAACTTTTTAAGAAAAATTTCTTTTCTCTGGTCACCTGCCATTTAAAGCTAACTTCCGAGAATCCTCTAAGGAAGGACAATCTTATTGAAGACCCTCTAAATCAATATGAACATGCTCGATTGGACTTTCCTTGACAGAACTAATGGTGGATATTTACCTAGACTGAGCTCATGGTAAGGACGTTAATATCGAGTCAAGTTGTTGTATAGATGTGCCACACGTAGTTTTTCCCCACTGGTGTCTGCGTTGGTCCCAGGTCAAGTGACTGGCTACTAAAGGTGTTACCAGGAGTTTGTATCCCTTCAGCTCTCTGATTTAGGTTATCCAACTGAATCTCATCTGGAACTATCTGTGAAGAAACAGAGATATTAGGTTCCCACCTTTCCTTGGAAACTCCAAATGTGCCAAACAGTCCTTCTCAGATGGGAAAGCAGCCACCATTGTTATATGTTCCGCCACCAAAACAGAAACACACGAGGTTATCGGGGCAACTACGCATCTAACCTTCCGAGAACACATTTGCACCTAACAAAACATCTGACTGTTGAAAAGAATCGCTTCTTCCTAAATAATCAGTTAACTTATTGACTTATAACCGTGAAGATTCTAGGTAGGTAAAAGACTACTTGAGATAACAATAAACATGAACACCAGTTCTCTAAGAATGGTTTGACACTTCATCCCATTGAACTGTACTTCACTAAAAGGTGCGTTTATGTTGATTCAGTGAAACCTTTACGACATTTTCAACCTTTTTTTCTAGGACATCGGCCTTCTATGACCCCACTCCATTACAGTTGAAACACTTTACTAGTGAGGCCCGTGGAATTCTTAGGTAACGGAAGGGTTGGATCCCTCAGATTGCTTAGCACCAACACTCGTATACTCTGCTACGCTCAAGTAATGGAAGTAAATTATGAGCGCACGCATATAAATACACGCAGCTTGTGCCATTTCTCAGCCGTATTGAACGTTCGTTCTTTAATGAAATTTCTTAAGTCTGAGTTTACCAGAAGAAGGAATTGGATCTCATACCATCAGGTCTCGCAAGATCGAAATCGGCTGGTCTAACCTCAGCACTATCAATCCATCGAATCAAATAATCTGAAAAGTGTGTTAACGAATTCATTAATTTTGCTGAGATTATTTTAAATGTGTCTAAACATCGGACCTGTAATGATGAGTAGTTTTTTTGAAAGCCTGTAGTATAGCTTTCTTCAGCATGCTAAAACTAGAAAATAACACAGAGGAGTAGAGTGGAATAGACTTTTAAATGCAGAAACCTGACATTGTTAAGCCAAGCCTAGTAGCCCAAGACATCTACGGGCCAGTCACATAGAGTAGCAAGTAACTCTACGAAGCTAGTAATATTTGACCGCATCTGATCACTTTGTTCATGATAAAGGGTGTATTATGAGGCATCCTAATATTAGGTCTTGGGAAGGGTATATACCCATTATCCCTTCATCTATTTCTGCTTAGATAGTTTCTACCTTCTTGCTCTAATCCAATCTTATTGTTCTAACTCAATTTCTTCATTTTGAAGTCAACCTCTCTTGCACTGAACTCCATCCTTCTCTAGCTATCCATTCCTGTCGATTTTTATCCTCCCGAGCTAGTCTTTCCTGTTCCTTTTCCCTCTCGAGCTAGTCTTTCCTGTTCCTTTTTCTCTTCCCGAATCCCTAGTCTTTCTCCTCTCGAAGCTAGTACCTTACTGTTCCTTTTCCTCTTCAAACCATTTAGCAGTAATAGTAATTATCAAGGCTTTGTCGCAGTAAATCCCATTTTTCCTTTCCAGCTTCAACAAGAAATCTATAGAAAATCCATCCATGTAAAAAGAAATACTTAAGCACCCAACTTCAATGACAATTAAAATAACAGTACGTCTGTTAACAAAAGCGGGACATCAGGAAGAACCAAGTCCAGCACACTTTAAACTTCCCAAAGTAGAAAATGAAATAATTAATTCTCCAGGAAGAAAAGCACTTTGTGCCCAAATACCATCCACTAAGCCAAATACACAGGGTTTACACAGAGGGGTTATTTAACAAGTTCCCAGTCCAACAAATAGTAAACTTCTAACCGAACTTAGAACCAAACAACGGTAAGCAACCAGAACTCCACATAATACTTGACACCATCACCTAACTCACAGACCTTTTCTATCTTTAAATAGATATTCTCACAACCAGTTGGAACCATCAGGACGAGTTGCTCAAGAGTCGGATCCTGGCAAGGTCGCCATTTGTCCAGTGGAACGCCTTCCAAACTAACAAAAGAAACTAATGGAAAAAATAAATAAATAAAGAAATGATTTTAGGAACTAAACAATAGAAATTCTGATTTTGATGAATTCTTACTTAAAATTTAAATATAATAAAAAACTATGGCCTTCTCAGTTTCTTGTAGTTGGTAGGAGTACAGGAATGGCCACTGATAGTTCCCTCTGATGATTATTATGTAGGTTATCCTGTCAGATGGTAATATCCGATGCATCTGGAATCTCCTACCTACATGGATTGAGCAACAAGTAGAATAGGTAAGCCGGTAGTTGTAGAATAATGTTAATAAGATTATTAACACACGTCTTGCCCCTTTATCTGGCGTCTATCCTGAAGACCACGCCAGTGAACAAGAGCTGGTAAATAAGACAGAAAATTAAAACTGTTACCCATAGTCATGATAATATAACCATTTAAGAAAGAAAAAGAATGATAAATGTCAAAATCATTACTGGTAACCAGCAAACACTAGAAAAAGAACAAACAGTAATACTCCTGTAGATCACCCAACCTGATTAGGAGAAGAGTGGAGGTGAAGTGGACTCTCCAACTTCAATCCACACCAGTAAAGGTAGAATATTACCAGGATAGAAACCTTTAAACAATCGACACCAGGAACTAGTTTGCCCCAGCCCGCCAGAGAGGGGGGTGTGTTGCGCGCGCAACGTAACTCGCTAATGCTTTTCCTGGTTGCCCGAACTAACCTTAACCCCACTTACACACCTTTTCCCTCACAACCAGTAGTTTTAGAGGCCAATTCAGTAGTTGTACATATTCAAAGACTGATAAATCATGCTATCAACACATCAATTAAACTGACATGTTTATCACAAGCAACAGCAGCAGCAGCCTCAGGAGGGGGGGGGCTAACCAATGGCAATGTCCTCTCAGTCCATGATGTTATTATTAAACTTAGGTTGAAGTTTATATTAGATTTCAGATATGTTGTACCTAATATCAAAAACTGTGCATACTCATTCGTGTGCAGGAATTAAGACATAGAGAACAATAAAGAAGGACATTGTAGCAGGATTACTGCCGTTACAATAGATTGTAATGGTATTATTGTTGGGTTGTGGCATGAAGTTTTTTTTATAGTGTATTGCATAGTTTACCATTACTGGATATTGTGAACTTGACAGATTACCAGGTTTCTACAAGATGCATTCTGTGTTTTAGGCTCCTTCCATGTTTTCCTTATTAGCTGAATCATACGGAGCGTGTTACTTTCTCACCTGTGTGTCATCAATTCATTGTTTATGACATCATTGTAACTATACAGTTTATATGTAGTGTTAGGGTGAAGTTTCTGTGAATTTCATTTGGACCTCACGCCAATTTCTCAGAGAATGTTTCTTCTCAGAAACATTAGAGAGCAGAGACTGAAACTGTTTCTCCTCGCTCTCTCTGTATTAATCGATGTGACTGGTCTGTGAGAACGTGTGGCCTGGATGCTTGATTCTCTCCACCTCTCACTCTAAGTGAGTTCTTACATGGTTTGTATATATCCTATACATCACTGAGCTGTATAGTCCTTGTGGCTTAGCGCTTCTTTTTTATTATAATAAAAATAATAATATACATCACTGGTTAAGTGTTTGCCTCACAAGGATTGCCATGTCCAAATTTGGTGAACTTTGGGAATTACAAAACCAAGTATCGCAAATGGCGCTGGGGTTTTGGGTTTATGGACCTCTGTATGTACACATTAGGGTTTTTGACGGCAGCTGTTGTTGTTTCATCATTGTTCTCGTTTGCAAGTGATTATTTATATTTCACAATCTTGCAGCTATCTTCAAAAAGGATATTAGAGGTGTTGTGGTTATTTGGACTATGATTACGTCTTCGAGGTGATGGACTGATTACATATTCTTTCTATCTCTATTGCTTCTGCTGCTTCCTCTGTATTCGACAGAAGAAGCTAATTGTGTGGGCGAAAAGTTTCGGAATGAAGATACCTAACTGTTGTACATATGTTTTAATTATCGGTCGTGCCAATAGGTAAGACGCGATTTTGTCTTAAATAGTAACGCTCTTCTTGCCGAATAAGCTAAGAGAAAATTTGTGTATTTGATAATTTCGCAAAATCTTCTGGAGCTAAAAGTATATTTCATTGTGTTTGTTTATTTTTAAATTATGTAAACTTATCTAAAATATATTAGCTGAATTATGCTAAATTAAATTGCGCTTGTTAAAAATTAGGTTAGGTAAGTTTTCTAAGGTTCTTTTGGTACCAAATTACTAATTTTTACATGAACATAAATGAAAAAATCTCTAAACGTAAAAAAGAAATTTTTAAATGAGTTCTTGCTAAATTGAACAATTTTACCTATTCGGCACGAGCAGTAAGGGAGCCAACCCCAACTATGCAGATATGATGGCAGCCAGAAGCGTCCAGATGGTATCACCCTTCAAGCCTGGACAGAGGGGAAGCAGGTGGGGGGGGACTATACATTGGGGCTCTCCCCTTGGGCTGATACCTATCTCCAATACACCGGGGAAGGAAGGGGGGGCCCGCTGCCAGCTTCGGGGAGCCCCCAAAAGTCTAGAAAATAATAAAACTTCCCTATAAATTTAATGTTTTTTTCCCAATAGCCAGAGCCCCTTTGGCTCATGGGGAAAAAGAATGCCCCAAAAATTTTCCTTAAAAACGGGGAAAAAGACCCCCTCGGGGTAACTAGGGACCCCCAGGCACTATTTTTTCTGTTCCAGCGGCTCAGTGCGGTTGTTTCAAAGGGGTAACCCCCTGCTGTTTTTTGGGCCCACACGCCCCCACTCTGGGGAGCTGGTTTAAGTTTTCCCCCTTATAATCTGATACACAAGAAAAAACCATTTACGTATATGCCACCTTTATTCAACAATGTTTTCTCTTAAATCTTCGAAACCATATTATGAAAAAAAATATTCCTTTTGGGTAAAAAAAAAAAAAATTTAATGAAAAATGGGGGGTGGGGGAAGTGGAATTTTCTTTATGGCTCCAGGAAAAAATCCAGAATTTTTCCCTTTTGAAGCCTTTTTTTTTTCCCCTCCTATGTTTTAAAAAAATATATATATATATATAAATATATATAAAATTATATATAAAAATTATATATATATATATATAAATATATTTATATATATATAAAATAAAATTTTATATATATATAAATATATATATATATATATTTTAAAATATATATATTATTTTATATATATTTTATATATGCAAAAAGGGCCACAGTAAAAGGTATTTAAAAATATGAAAAACCCAACCCACTCTGAAAAAATAGAAAAATTTTCCAAAGGGCGCTTTCGTGACTACCACATTTTTCAAGGAACTAGAAAGTGAACATCCAAGGAAGCTAAAATAAGGGGTCCGGCCGGGCCCCTCACAATCAGACCCCAAAAGGCGGTTAAACAACGTGACGCGCGGCGACCCCCAACGGGAAAAGGGGCCCTTTTTCACAACCCCCCCCCCAAGCTATTCTACCCAAAAAAATTAAAAAATTATTTGTCCAGTTTTTAATTAAAATTCTCCCAAATTCTTTTAAAATTAATAAAGGATCTAATTTAAAAAACCCAAAAGGAAATATTCATATTTTTGTCAAAACTGTTTTTTTAAGAAACAAGATTAAATTTATATTCCTGTCGCCCATGGACTTGCTTGATCCCTATTTCTCAATTTTTTTAAAAAACCAATTTTTTTGGCAAAAAACTTTACTGAAAAATAGGGGCATTGGAATCTTGCCCTGTTCTAAGGGAAATATTTAAAGTTGTTTTAATCTTATTTTCAGTTTTTTTCCCCATTTGACCGTAATAAATTTTTATCGAAAATTTTACAAGGAACCCTTATAGACAAATCCCAGCTTTTTGGGGGGGGAATTCTTTATCAAAAGTTTTTTTAACTGTATCAAGATTTTTGAATACAATTTTAAAAATTAAAAGTCTAAAAAAGAAAAGGGCCAATAAACCCAAATTTTTTTTCCATGGTAAGGGAGAACCAACATTTTTTTTAGTTGAATAAGGCGGGTTCCCCCTTTTTGGGATTATAAAAAGTGTTTCTAGCAACTTTAAAAGTTTTAAACAATTACATTTCCCTTGGGTATTTTAAATCTTCCCTTTTTCAAAATTTTTGGATTTTTTCCTCATCAAAGAACCCCGGACTAAAAAATTCGTAAAGCCCCCAAAAAAACATTAAAATGAGAAAACGACATTTTGACTCAAACCTTGATGCGAAAAATAAAAAGGGGACATAAGGAACATTTATTTGTGGGTTTTTCTGAAAATTTTAAATTTTAAATTTCATTATTACCCTTAAAAATTAAAAAAACTAAAAAGGGCCCAATGAGTTTTTTTTTCAAACTCAACAGTAAAGTTTATAAAAAGGGCTAAGCTTTTTTTTTTCCCCAAAAGAAAAATGGGGTATATTTTACAATTTTTGGGGCATAAGACAAAAAAATATCATAAACATACTAAACCATTTACTCTTTTTAGGGGGGAATTGGGGTTAGAAACCCTTTTTTAAAAAAATTCCATGTAATTTTTACTAAGAACATTGAAAAGGTTTTCCCCCCTTTGGGCCATACCAAACTTCTGGGGAAAAAAAATTTAACATTAAATCCAAATTTTGCATCAACCCTGCAAAGTTTTATTTAAGTTTAATGAAAGTAGGAACTGGCAATGGTAAAATCATATTTTAACGAGTTCTTCAGAAAAAAAAATTTAATAAATCATCAACAGGAACTTTCAAAAACAAGGAATAACTCAAAACAAAACCATTTTAAAAAATCTTTTAATTTCAGTAAAGGGAGCAAAATTTATAAACCCAAAGGGTCAATGTTGTTTTTTAACTTTAAAGGGTTAAAATTTTGGCCAAACAAAAGGGCTCAAAATACAACAAGCCATTTGGAAAAATTTTATATGAAATTTGACCCTAGGAGCTAAAAATTTGGTTTCTGACTGATTCCCGGTTTTGTGTGTTTGTCCATACTGAAAGGGAATCCAGTCAGCCCAAATTAAAATTAGCCCATGGGGCCCATTTTCCAAATAAATTACCCAAAATGGCTTTTTAAAAAATTTTTTTGAGCCCAATTTTTTAAAAATTTCTAATTTTAAATTTTTAAAAAACAACTAGACTTGGTTGAAAAATTATGCTCCTTGACTACTTAAATGTTTTTTTAACATGGTTAGTTTTGATGTTCCCTTCCTTTTTTTACAAAATTTCCTTTTGATGTTTTATTAAGTATTTTTTATCTGAAGAACTCGTTACTATGATTTAACCATTGCCAGTTCCAACAACATTAAACTTATTAAATTTTCCCTTTTGTTGATGCAAAATTTGTATTTTAAAGAAAAATTTTTACACCCCAGAAGTTATGGGAATGGCAATGGGAAATCCTCTTTTAAACCCTTTTTCTTAGAAACCCTTACATGGAATTTTAAAAAACCCAAGGTTGTTTAAAACCACAATCCCCCAAAAATTAACTAGATTTTTTCGGGATAGGTTTGATGTTTTTTTGTGTTTTAAACCCAAAAATGTAGAAATACACCTTTTTTCCTTTGGAAAATTTAAAATAGTTAGCCCATTCAAATAAACTTTACTTTTGGGATTTGAAAAAATAACCATTGCCTTTTCTAGATTTTTTTAAATTATTAAGGGTAATAATGAATTAAAATTTTTAAAAATTTACAAAAACCCTACAAAAAAAGGGGGTTTTCCCAGGGTCCACTATTATTCCCGCTTAAAGATAGAGTCAAACTGTTTTGTTTTCTCATAAAAATTTTTTTTTAAAAGTTTTAAACAAATTTTGAAAGTCCTGAGTTCTTAGAGAGGAAAAAATCCAAAATTTTGAAATAGGAAATTGATTTTAAAATACCCCAAAAAAATGAAATTTGGGATAAATCTTTTAAAGTTTTGTTTAAAACACTTTTTATAATCCAAAAAGGGGCAACCAGCCTTTTTCAACTAAAAATATTTTTGGTTCCCCTTACCTTGAAAATTTGGGTTTGATAGCCCTCTTCTTAAGATTTAAAAAATTTTAAAGTTGTATTCAAAAACCCTTGATACAGTAAAAAAATTTTTGTTTTTTTTTTAAAAAAATTTTCCCCCCCAAAATGCTAAAGGTGTGTCTATAAGTTTCCTTTAAAAAATTTTGCAAATAAAGTTTATTAGGGTCAAACGGGGAAAAATCTCGAACTAAATTAAAAAAACCATAAATATAGAAATTAGAATTTGGACAAGTTTTCCAATGCTCTATTTATTCATGTAAGAGTTTTTAAAACCATCCAATTAATTTTTCCAAAAAGTTGAAAAAATAGTATCAAGCAAGTCCTTTGGGTCACGGGAAAAAAAAAATTGAATCTTGTTTCATACAAACAGTTTTGACAAAAATATGAATATTTCCTTTGGTTTATAAAAATTTTAGACCCTTTTTATAATTAATAAAATTTTGGGGAAAAATTTTAAAAATACACTGGACAAAAAATTTTTTAAATTTTTTTGGGTTAGAATAGCTTGGGGGTTTGGGTTTGGGGCCCCCGGGGGGCCCTTTCCAATTTGGGGGCTTCGCCGGGGGGGTTCACGGGGGGTTTTAAAACCTTTGGGTGGGATCTGAAGTAAAGGTCCCGGGCCGGGGGGCCCCTTTTATATACCCTTCCTTGGATGCTTCACTTTCATATTTCCCTTTGAAAATGGAGTATTTCCACGAAAGCGCTTGGAATTTCTCAAATTCTTTCAGGTGGTTGTTTTGCATAATTATATAATATATATATATTTTAAATATATATATATATTTTAATATATATTATATATATATAATATATAAAAATTTTATATATATATATAAAAATATATAAAAAAATATATTAAATCACCTTTTTTACTGGGGATCTTATTGCATATATATAAATATAAATTTTAAAATATATATATATATATATATATATATATATATATTTATATATATATATTTTTAAAAATAAAAAAAATATATATATATAATGTCGTCCCGGGAATATGAAACGGGTCAATTAACAAGAACTCATTTAAAATTAAGTCCTTCCTAAAAATTTATCTTAAAACTTTTAAAGAAAATTTTTTTCTTTAATTTTTAATTTAAAATTTTTTAATTTTTTGGCATCAAAAGAATCTTAGAAAACTTACCAAACCCTTTATTATAAAAAAACAATTTTTTTAGCCAAAACCCAACGAAAATTTTTTAGAAAATTTTTAAACAGTAATTTAATAAATAAACAAACACAAATGAATATATTTTTTTTTGGGTTAAATTCCGAAAGAATTTTTTGGGGAAATTATTGCATAAAACAAATTTTCGCTTGTCCTATAAGGCAAAAATGAAAAGTTGCTATTTTAAACCCAAAATGGGGAAGTTTTGCCTATTCGGGACTAATATATATAAAAAATATATATATATTAAAAATATAAATAAATATAAATATATAAAATATATATATATATATAAAAATATTAAATATATATATATATATATAAAAATTTTTACCCCCCTGGGAAATTATTAAAATGGTATCTCTGGGGGGAGACTTTTAAAAGGTTTTCTGATTTTTTTTTTCCAAACCCCCTTTTCGATTTAATTCACTCAAATTCAAGAATGGGTTATCCATCTGCTTCAAATTTTCAAAACCTTTCTTAATGTAATGAAAGCCAAATTTTACGAACAATTGGGGTCCGTTTAAAAGCCTTTTTTTCAACGTTATTAAAGCAGTTCCCCCTCATCCTGGAATGGCTCGATAACTCCAAGTCCTCGTGGCGGGGGTTTCAAACGTTCAAAAATGGTTCAAAAAAATTTCGTAATCGGTGGGGGGTTAAATTCCAAAGGGTGTCAGGCAAATTTGATTATTTTAAATTTTGGGAAAAAATTTAAAAATTTTATTTCCCCTTAAAACCGTTAAATTAAATTTTTATTTTTCCTTTTCTTAACGACTTTAATTTAAAAGGTTGATTTTGTCCCTTTGGGGCCCGGATGGTTTCTATTGAGTTCCCTTTTCATGCTGGCAGATTTGTTGATGAAAAAATATTTTTTTTTAAATCGATGGGAAACCCTTTACTAAAAAGGTGGGAAAGACTCAAAATGAAGGGGTTTTAAAAAATTTTTCCATTTTTGTGGGGTTTTTTGATGACAAAACTCATACGCCATTTTAGGCCTGAGCCCCAATTTGCCCCAAATTTTATTAATAACTAACGAATGTTTTTTTCGACGGGGTTTGAAACTTTCATTTAAATGCATTTCAAAAAAGTAAGGATAAATAACCCATAATTTAAAAAAAAAATAGGAACAAATTTGAAATTTACTGAAAATTTAAAAAAACCTTCTCTGATCACTTCAAACTTTTTTCCATTTTGGACTTTATTAAAACCCAAATCAGTTTTAAACACCTGAAGTCTTTCCTGGAGGGCCCTTCCGGATGGACGGGGCCATCAAACCCGGGCCCGTTTCTGCTGGTCGACATACCTTTAAAGTACGAACCACAGCCCGGGGATCCGGCCCCAAATTTAAGTATCTGTTTAGGGCCCCCTTAAGGCAGCCAGGGGCCCCATTGGGAAAATTTTCCCTTGTGGTTGGTCCGGGGCTGGGTTTAAAAATCTTTGGGGCCCCCGGGCACTTTTTGGGGTTTTTTTCTTTTTGTTTCCAAAAGGGCCCCTACTTTTCCCTTGGGGGGGGTTAAATTTCATCACCTGCCCAGTCCTTTTTAAACGGAGTGTTTTTTGTGTGCAGTTCGGGGTCTTTCCATGGGATTTTCCCCTGTGTAGATTACGATAAGTTCTCTCCCCCTGCGGGTTTCCCGTGAAATACAAAATTTAAGTACTTCCAAGCGTTCCCATTATTTTAGGGGTTTGATGCCAAATTTTAAACCCCTTTGGGCGGAGAGGTTAAAAAGTACAGAGGAATTTTCCCTTTCCCAAGGAACAAGTGATTTGAAAAGGATCAACACTGGGTTTTACATCTCTCGTTTTTAACGGTTTTTTATTATTTCCCTCCTATCATTTTATTTTCAGTTGTGATCGTAGCCCTTTTTGCGATCCTTTAAAGTGAGATCCTCAGACCTTAAAAACCCCAGTCCCCCCGCATTATTTTTTCCACTCTATTGTATCATCAGAGTTTGTTTGAATACTTTATCCCCCAGTTTTTCCCTAAAGGAGTAGTTTTAAATTTCCCCCGTTGAACATCATATTGTTTTTTAAACTGCTCATTGGGAAAAATCGGTTTTTATCTTCTTGGAGGTTTAAACCCCGTCCTCTAGATGACATCTCAAGCAATCCTGTACGACTGGGAAAGGATGAAAACGTGCTGTGGGGTTTTCAAACACTGTCTATGCAATTTTGAGGAAAGGAACCCGGGTTGGGGGGAGTACTGGCCTTGTGGAACAGAGCTTTTCCCTAAGGCAGCTTCCCCAAAAAAACTCTGTTACCACTACCTTTTGTTTCGATTGGTTTTAAAAAATTGAAGATCCATCTTCCCCATTTTGCCAGTTTTTCCTTTTGCAAGTAAATTTTTGCCTATTACGCCATGATCGCACTTGTCAAAGGGATTGCAAAATCCCGTTGTATAAATTTCCCTCTGCATTCTGTTTTTTTTCCCGTGCATCCAAAACCATAAACATATTTATCCAGTAGTTTTTGTTTAGGGAGGGAAAAACCTACTCGAAACCCCTTTGCCCTGGGTTGTGAAAATTTTTTTGGGGGTTTAAGGGTTTTTAGTTCCCCTGCTTTTTTAAAACTCTTTCAAAGATTTTTTCAGTATGGGACGTTAAGCTATTATTTTATAGTTTCCCCAGTTAATTTCTTTGGGTTTCCCTCTTTTGGAGTGGGGGTATATCCGTTGTTTTAAGTGACTGGGGGAATTTTCCCCCATGTCTAAGCTCCTCCATAGTATACTTTTCGGCACATGAAAGGGTTTTTGCGTTATTAATGAACAAAAAGAGTTCCCGAGTCCCGGGCCTGGGGCTGAGTGCCCGGGCATGTTGTCAAAGGCTTTATCAAATCTATCATATTAGGGAATGTCGGAAATTTGGCATACAATGATAAGGGGGGGGGTTTATTTATGAAGAAAACATTTGGATTGTCTATCTTTTGACTGGGGTTTGTGGGGTCACAAACACAAAAGTTGTACTGGAATTTCAGTATCTCACTCGTTTTCCCTGTTGTCATTTGTGTAAGTCCCCCCTGTCCCGGGGCCAGGGGCCCAAAACGAGTTTTGGCAATTTTCCTTGTTTTTTTGGGATACGAAAACAAATATTTCGAATTTCCCTTTAAATTTTAAAATTGCTTTAACTCCTCCTTCCCCTCCTGGTTCCCCGCAAGAAACCCCCTTTTTTTAAATTCAAACCTTTCCCCTTTTTCCTTTTGGTTTAGCGCCTCCCTTTTGTGTATCAGATAACTAGCGTTTTTGAGGAGCTCAGTGATTTTTCGTCGTCTTCTGTAGAGGGAGCATCTTTCTCTCTCCAATTTATCCTGCTCTTCTTCTTTCTTAGGGAATATATCCCTTTAACATAAATTTTAGCTGCCAGGAAGTTGATCCCTTTTAAAGGCACTGGTTTGGATCCGTTATTTAAGGTATCTTCCCAACAGTGTCCCTTTTAACATCGTTTACCTGGGCCCAGTTGATGTTTTTGTTGTTGAAGTTGTATTTATGAAGACAACTTCACAGATATGTGGATTTTGGTGATCCCGGACCCCTGTTATGTAAATCTGAAATTTTAATTTCCCCGTGAAACAGGGAAAAAAATTGTTTTTTTATATTGTTATGTCCCCTTTTAAATATGGTATCAAACGCTATTTTCAGATATGCCAGGCCCCATGTACTGCAGCATTTTACTCACCAGTTGTACTCCACCTAGTTAGGTTTCAAAGGGGGCGGTCCAATCTTTTGGGGCCCCGCCTCCTTTACTGTCGCTAATAGGTCACTCTCCCCCAAGGGGGGGGGCTTTATCATACCTGTGCTTTAAAACTAAAAAATGGGTCCCCCCCTTCCCCCTACACGCTTTCCCAAAAAATTCCACTTACTGACTACTCTGTTTGGGTGAAGAAATACTTCCCAACACCCTGTGGGTTCACTGTTCTTCAAAATTTCCCAAATGTGTCCCCTTGTTTCTGTGTCTAATTTTCTGAACATCCTGTCCTTGTCCACCTTGTCAATTCCTCTCAGTATTTTTTTTGTCGTTTTTAAGTCCCGCCTATCTCTCCCCGTCCCCCCAGTGGGCATCAGGTTGGGTTTCCCTTAAACCCCTCCTCTTGGACATAGCCTTAGCTCGGGACTAGCTTGTTGCAAACCTTTTCAAATTTTTTCTAGTTTCTTTTCGTGCTTGCCCAGGTGTGGGTTTTCCCAAAATGGGGCCCCATACTCCAATAAGGGCCCAACGTACAAAGGGGTACAGGGGTTTCGGTGGTTGTGTTTGTGTGGTGTTTGTTGTGTTTTTTTTGTGTGTGGTGTGTGTGTGTGTGTGTGTGTGTGAGCTTTGAGTGGAAGTGCTGAGTGTTTTTGTGTGGTGTTGTGTGGGGGTGTGTGGTGTTTTTGGGGTGTGTGTGTGGTTTTGTGTGTGTTGTGGGTGTGTGTATGTAAAGTGTGTTGTGTGTACTCCCCCCCCTTAAAATGTACTCACCTAATTGTGGTTGCAGGGTCGAGACTCAGCTCCTGGCCCCGCCTCTTCACTGATCGCTACTGATCCTCTCTCCCTCTCTGCTTCCCTGAGCTTTGTCATACTCTTCTTAAAACTATGTATGGTTCCTGCCTCCACTACTTCACTTGCTAGGTTATTCCACTGCTGACAACTCTATGACTGAAGAAATACTTCCTAACGTCTCTGTGACTCGTCTGATCTTCAGCTTCCAGTTGTGACCCCTTGTCCCTGTGTCCCCTCTCTGGAACATCCTATCTCTGTCCACCTTGTCTATTCCCCGCAGTATCTTGTATGTCGTTATCATGTCTCCCCTGACCCTTCTGTCCTCCAGTGTCGTCAGTCCGATTCCCTTAACCTTCCTCGTACGACATTCCCTTGAGCTCTGGACTAGCCTTGTTGCAACCTTTGTATTTTTTCTCTAACTTCCTGACGTGCTTGACCAGTGTGGTGTCCAGACTGGTGCTGCATACTCCAGTATGGCCTAACATACACAGTTTACAGAGTCTTGAACGATTCCTTATTAAGGTATCGAACGCTATTCTCAGGGTTGCCAGCGCCCTATGCTGCAGCGGTTATTGGTTGATGTGTGCCTCCGGTGATGTCTCGGTGTTATGGCACCCCAAGGTCCTTTCTCCCTGAGTGAGTCTGTAGTCTTTGTCCACCTAGCCTATACTCTGTCTGCGGTCTTCTTTGCCCCTCCCCAATCTTCACGACTTTGCATTTGGCTGGATTGAATTCGAGAAGCAGTTTGCTGGACCACATGTCCAGCCTGTCCAGTCTCTTTGCAGTCCTGCCTCATCCTCGTCCGATTTAATTCTTCTCATCAACTTCACGTCATCTGCGACAGGGACACTTCAGAGTCTATTCCTTCCATCATGTCGTTCACATATATCAAAAATAGCACTGGTCCTAGAACTGACCCCTGTGGGACCCCGCTCGTAACAGGCGCCCACTGTGATACCTCTCACGTACCATGACTCGTTGCTGCCTCCCTGTCAGGTATTCCCTTATCCATTGCAGTGCCCTCCCTTTTACGTGCGCATGATCCTCCAGCTTCTGCACTAATCTCTTGTGGGGAACTGTGTCAAAGGCCTTCCTGCAGTCTAGGAAAACGCAATCTACCCACCCCTCTCTCTCGTGTCTTACTTCTGTTACCTTGTCATAAAACTCCAGGAGGTTTGTGATACAAGATTTGCCTTCCATGAACCCATGCTGGTTTCATTTATAATCTTGTTCCTTTCCAGGTGTTCGACCACTCCCTCCTGATAATCTTCTCCATGACTTTTGCACACAATACATGTCAGAGACACAGGTCTGTAGTTTAGTGCCTCGTTTCTGCTTCCTTTCTTAAATATGGGGACTACATTAGCTGTCTTCCATTTCTCAGGTAGTTGCCCAGTTTCAAGGGATGTGTTGAAGATTGTGGTTAGAGGCACGCACAGCATCTCTGCTCCCTTCTCTAAGGACCCATGGGGAGATGTCCGGTCCCATCGCCTTTGAGGTGTCAAGGTCACTTAAGAGCTTCTTCACCTCCTCCTCAGTTGTTCGTATGTCATCCAACCCTTGTTGGTATATTCCCTCTTGATGTTCCCTTCTGTGCTGTCTTCCACAGCCCTTCCTGTCTCTACTGTAAAAACTTCCTTAAATCTCCTGTTCAGCTCCTCACATACCTCCTGATCATTTCTTGTGAGTTCTCCACCTTCTGTCCTTAATCTGATCACCTGTCTTTGACTGTTGTCTTCCTCCTGATGTGGCTATACAACAGTTTGGGGTCAGTCTTGATTCTCGATGCTATGTCATTTTCATACTGTCGCTGGCCTCCTTCCTTACTTGTGCGTACTCATTCCTGGCTCTGCGACTGATCTCCCTATTTTCGTGTGTTCTCTGCCTTCTGTACTTTTCCCATTCTCTATTGCATTTTGTTTTGCTCCTTACAACGGTCGGGTAAACCAGGGCTCGTTCTGGTCTTCCCGTTGTTACTGTGCCCTGGGGAATAAACCTTTCCACTGCCCCTCCTTGCATTTTTTGTTAAATATTCCATCATTTCATTTACTGCTTTCCTGCCATTCTCTGTCCCACTGGACCTCCCGCAGAAGTTCTTTTCAAACCCTATTAAGTCCCCCTTTTATAGTCAGCTGTATCCATGCACACCTGTTATTCTCTCCACTTGCCGCCTACTATGTATTCAAAGCACAGAACCACGGTGGTCGCCTAGCTCCAAGGACTGTCATACTTGATGTCCTCAATATCTGAGCTGCCAGGTGAACACAAGGTCCAATCTTGCTGTGTTCATCCACCCCTCTCACTCTGGTAGTGTCCCTAACAATGTTGTGCATGAGGTTTTCAGCACCACGTCCAACATCCTGGCTCTCATGTTTCGGAACCCCAAAAACCCCCCCTCCCATGTCTGGCTCCAGTTTTCCCCATCAATCTCCCCTTTGTGAAATTCCCCATAACCAGCAAACTTTGCTCTGCTGGAGTGAGCTCTTCTTGCCACCTCATCAAGTGTGTCCCACCGTTGCTCTTTTGCTCTCTTCATATTCCTCCTTGGCCTCCTGCAGATCAGTTTGTGAGCTTGTGTGGTGTGTGTGAATGTGTGTGTGGATGTAGCATTTGAGGTGTGAGTGCGAGTGTTTTGTGGGTGGCTGTTGTGGTGTGTGTAGTGTGTGTGTGTGTGTGCGTTGTTGTGTGAGTGCAGTGTGTGTGTGTGTGTGTGTGAGTGCTTGTGTGTGTTGTGTATGTGTGTTGTGTTGCGTTTGTGTGTGTGAGTCGAGTGTGGCGTTGTGTGTGTGTATGTGTGGGTTGTGTGTGGTGTGTGTGTGTGTTGGAGTGTGTGTGGTTGGTGTGTGTGTGTGTGAGGGTGCGTGTGTGTGCGTACTCACCTAATTGTACTCCACCTAATTGTGGTTGCAGGGTCCGAGACACAGCACCTGGCCCCGCCTTTTTCACTGATCGCTACTAGGTCGTCTCGCTCTCTCTGCTTCCTGAAATTGTCCATAACCGCGTCCTTAAAACTAATGTATGGTTCCTGCCTCCACTACACCACTTGTTAGGCTATTCCACTTCCTGACGATCCTATGAACTGAAAAATACTTCCTAATAACCCTTTGACTCGTTTGAGTCAAAGTGTTATAGCCTGCTCACCGCCCCTGGCATGCGAGTCATGAGAAGCTGTCGAATCATCTCTCAACGACTGAAAAAGATTAAAATTTGTACGAATATAAATACACCTTGGGTGTTATGTCAGCATATTTCATCACTGATTGCTGACAAATTACGTACTTGTTTGATAAAAGTCGCACCATACTGCCGACTATAGGTGATTACAAACTCCTTGCACTCAAGAACATGCGCGTCCCCCGTACACAAGAATTCGTAACCTACCTTGCTCTTGTACGTGAGCTAGTGTTCTTCACACCTTCGACAGTATCGGTGACTTGATAAGCTGGAAGTGTCCTTGGATGTCTACGTCTTCCATAGTCTAAGAAAAAAATATACCACACTGGTACACTATGTTCCAAAAGATTGTCTTTATTGTTTCAAAACTTATCACTAAAAGAACTGATCACTACATCTCTTTACGTGTTATTGTGTTTTATGAGACACTTTGTTCACACTAACGCCAGATCAGTGTATCTTTGCTGGTTATCCTGGCGCATGTCCACTCTCAGTAGAGTCAAAGTAATCTGAAGACTCCACAGCTCCCCAACCCGTTTACTTCTTCCCCTAGCACAAAGGAAAAACTGACCCTAGTACTTTTGATTCCTTGCCACTCCTCGATGAAGCAAAGCAGAATTTTTATTTTTGCTGTCTTAAGCATAGACAACAATGTCCACTATCTTTACCAGGTATTAAAGTGGGAGCAGGATTTTCCTTAATTGTCCTACTAAGGTAAGAGATGTACTGTCTCTATTAAAATACACTTTGAAACACTGCAAGGAGCGTCGGTCGAAGCGACCACGCCCATACTCAAAACTGCATCTGCTATCAATTACTCGCTGTAGCAGTAAACAAGAAAATTGCCCCTTCTGAGAGGGCTAGGCCCCTCAGGCTAAAAGGGGCTGAAGGGGGTGAAGGGGGCTGATACTCCCTCCTGGAGAAAATTTATCCACAGTTATCTGTCTCCCATGACCCGCCTGTCCTCCAATGTCTTCAGTCCCGATTTCCCTTACCTTTCTTCGTAGGACATTCCCCTGAGCTCCTTAATTAGCCTTGTTGCAAACCTTTCACATTCTCTAATTTCTTGACCTTGTTGACCAGGTGTGGGTTCCAAACTGGAGCTGCATACTCCATTATGGTCCTGATGTACAACGGTACAGTGTCTTAAAAGATTCCTAACTAACGTGTGTGTGTGTGTGTGTGGGGTGGTGTGTGTGTGTGGGGTGTGTTTTGTGTATTTCCACCTATTGTACTCACCTATTTGTGGTTTGCAGGGGTCGAGTCTTAGCTCCTGGCCCCGCCTCTTCCCCGGGTTTGCTAATGGGCCCTCTCTCTCCCCACTCCATGAGCTTTATCAAACCTCGTCTTAAAACTGTGTATGGTTCCTACCGCCACTACGTCATTTTCTAGGCTATTCCACTGCCTTACAACTCTATGACTGAAGAAATACTTCCAATATCTCTCTGACTCATTTGTGTCTTCAACTTCCAATTGTGGCCTCTTGTTTCTGGGGTCCCCTCCCTGAAACATTCCTGTCTTTGTCACCTTGTCTATTCCACGCAGTATTTTATATGTCGTTATCATGTCTCCCTGACCCCCTGTCCTCCAGTTCTCAGGCCGATTTCCCTTAATCTTCTTCATAGGACTTTCCCCCCTTAGCTCTGGAACTAACCTTGTCGCAAACCTTGTACTTTCTCTAGTTTCTGACGTGCTTTATCAAGTGCGGGTTCCAAACAGGTGCTGCTACTCCAGTATGGGCCTGACATACACGGTGTAACAGTGTCTTGAACGTTTCCCTTACTAAGGTATCGAATGCTGTTCTCAGGTTTGCCATGGCCCATATGCTGCAGCATTATCGGGTTGATGTGTGCTTCCAGAGACATGCTCGGTGTTATACTCACCCAAGATCTTTCCCCTTTGAGTGAGGTTTCAGTCTTTGGCCACCTAGCCTATACTCGTCTGTGGTCTTCTGTGCCCTTCCCCTATCTTCAGACTTTGCTTTTGGCAGGTTTAAATTCGAGAAGCCATTTGCTGGACCAGGTGTCCAGTCTGTCCAGGTCTCTTTGAAGCCCTGCCTGGTCCTCATCAGATTTAATTCCCCTCATTAACTTCACATCATCTGCAAACAGGACACTTCTGATCTAAACCCTTCCATCATGTCGTTCACATACACCAAAAATAACACGGTCCTAGGACCGACCCCTGTGGGACCCCGCTCGTCACGGGTGCCCACTGGGGATACATCATTACGTACCATGACTCGTTGTTGTCTCCCTGTCAGGTATTCTCTAAATCCATTGCAGTGCCCTTCCTGTTATATGCCCTGATGCTCTACTTCTGCACTAATCTCTTGTGAGGAACTGTGTCAAAGGCCTTCTTGCAGCCCCAAGAAGATCAATCAACCCACCCCTCTCTCTCGTGTCTTACTTCTGTTATTTTATCATAAAACTCCAGAAGGTTTGTGACACAGGATTTGCCTTCCATGAATCCGTGCTGGTTGGAAATTTATACTCTTGTCCCGTTCCAGGTGCCCCACCACTCTCCTCCTGATAATCTTCTCCATAATTTTGCAACTATACACGTAAATTTGACACTGGTCTATAGTTTAGTGCCTCTTTTCTGTCTCCTTTTCTAAAAAGGGGAACTACATTTGCCGTCTTCCATACCTCAGGTAGTTGCCCAGTTTCCAGGGCGTGTTGAAGATTGTGGTAAGTGGCACGCACAACATATCTGCTCCCTCTCTAAGGACCCACGGGGGGGATGTTGTCCGGTCCCATTGCCTTTGAGGTACGATGCCCCCTTAGCATTTCTTCACCTCCTCCTCATCTGTATGTATGTCGTCCAACACTTGTTGGTGTATTCCTTGCTGGTGTCCCCATCTGGTCTGTCCCCCCAGAGTCCTTCCTGACTCTACTGAAAAATACTTCCTAAATCTCGTGTTAAAGCTCCTCACAAAACCTTTTGATCGTTTCTTGTGAGTTCTCCACCTTTTTTCCTCACCCTTTAATCACCTGGTCCTTGACTGTTGTCTTCCTCCTAATGTGGCAATACACAGTTTCGGTCAGATTTGACTTTCGATGCTATTCGTTTTCATACTGTCGCTGGCCTCCCTCCTTATCTGTGCATACTCGTTTCTGGCTCTTCTACTAATCTCCTTTTTTTTCCCGGGTCCTATGCCTCCTGTACCTTTCCATTCTCTGTTCCCACTTAGTTTTTGCCTCCCTACACCTTCGGGTAAACCAAGGACTCGTTTTGGTCTTCCAAATTATTTCTGTTTCCTTGGGAACAAAACTTTCCTCTGCCTCCTTGCACTTTTTTTGCCACGTATTCCATCATTCGTTTACGATTTTCCTACCATTTCCCCTGTCCCACTGAACCCCCTGCAGGAAGTTTCTCATACCTGTGTCGTCCCCCTTTTATAGTTTGGCCTGAACCCCTTCAGTTCCTTACCTTCTCCACTTGTAACTCTACATATAATCAAAACTCAGCACCACATGATCGCTAGCTCCAAGGGGCCTCTCGTAAGTGATGTCCTCAATGTCTGAACTGCTCAGGGTGAACACAAGATCCAGTCTTGCTGCTCTTTCCCCCCCTCTCTCTGGTATGTCCCTGACATTTGATGCATGAGGTTTTCAAGTACCACCCCATCCCTCATCTTGGCTCTCCATGTTTTGGACCCCCATGTGGCTCCAGTTTTCCCAGTCGATTTTCCCGTGGTTAAATCGCCCATTACCAGTAAACTTTTCTCTGCTTGAGTGAGCTCTTCTTGCCACCTCAGCCAGTTTTGTCCACCATCACCCTGTTGTTTTCTTCGTACTCCTCTCTTGGCCTCCTGCAGTTCTGTGGGGGGTTATACATCACCCAATGACTACTTTATGTTCTCCGGACTGAATTGTACCTACAATGTAGTCTCTTTCTCCAATCATGGGCCCCTGCCTTCCATTTCCTCAAATCCCCATCGGTGTTTTATGAGCAGTGCAACCCCTCCTCCCCCTACTCCCTTCTATTTCCTCAGGGTCTGATATCCCATTGGGAAGATTGTGTCTGTTATTGTCTCAGCGAGTTTTGTTTCTGTACTGCTATGAAGTCTGGGGATTTTTCACTGATTCTTTCATTCCACTCCTCATGTTTATTTTGTTATTCCATCCGCGTTTTGTGTAACCAAACTTTCAGTTTCTTTTCTATCATTGTGGTCATGCAAGAATATTGGGGTTGGGAGCGAGAGCCTTTGGGGGGGGCCTATATGGGGCTGGTGTGTAGGTGGGGTTTGTGATGATGGGGGTGGGGTCAGAATGCCCATAAGGACAGCTGTTGGTGTGAGGTTTGTGATATGGGGGTTGGTGGCAGAGGGAAAAGTGAGTGGGTTGTAGTATAGGTTGCTCAGTTGCGTTGGGAATGTCGTGGTTGGAGTCTTCGGTGGGAGATTCCCGTGGGGTGTGTTTGCCCTTCCCCCTTTTTGTCTGGGTCCTGCTTCATCTTCGTCATTGCCTCTCGTTCCTCCTTGTTTTCTGTACCCCTCTCTTTCATGTAGTCCTTTCGTCTTTTGTTCTGTCGCGGGCGAGGTATACTCTCTGGTACCCCTGTTTGTTTCCCCCATCTTTTTCTTTCTCCCTTTCAAATCCGGTTCGAACTGATTCTTCCTTTAAAATTACTTTGACAGGGCCCTATCCTTCCACTCGCAAACCACCCAATTCTCTGAAAATTTGTCACCTGGGTCATTCGCCCTCACCTATTGTTTTTCATGATGCCTTCAAACATTTTTTCTCCCCCTGTTTTATTTCTTCAAAGTTGTCCCCCTTGGCTTCTTGGAGCCCGTACACAAAAACGACCTCGCTCTTTCCTCCTCCCACAGAGTCTCCATCTGCTTCCTCTGAGGCATTTTAATTTCCTTCCCTTGACATGTTCTTGCCTTCAGTCCCTGTCATATCTGGAACTTCCCATTCTCAGTGACTGTCCCTTTCATGACCAGCTGTCCCTTGCTACTGCAGTTGGCTGTTAGAATCCTGCATATAGCATACCTTCATTGTCTTCGGACCTGTTTATTTTAAACTTAGTGTACTCCTCGTCTTTTCCCTGGCCCCACGGGTCTGATAAGGCCTTCGCGTACGGCATGTCTCCGTTGTTGCTTACCGCCCCTTGTCTGCGCCTGATGTCACATCTGAATTGTCATTTGTCTCTCTAATCTGTTTTCAGGCTTGCAGTTTCTCTTCTAAGCACTGTATCCTAGCTTCTGCTGCTAAGACCTGTACTTCCCACTTCCTGGCACTCCTCAGCTATCCGCTCCTCCATTTTCTTACCAAGCTCTAATATCTTCCTTCCCCACTCTTCCCCCCTTTTTTGGGCTCTAACTCCCAGTCTTTTCCCTTTCCCGGTTCGTCTACCAGATCTCTGGTTTTCCGTCCTCTAGAGTGTGTGGTGTGTGTGGTATGTGGTGTGTGTGGTGTGTGTGTGTGTGTTGTGTGTGTGTGTGTGTTTTGGTGTGTGTGTGTGTGTGTGTGTTTGTGTTTGTGTGTGTGTGGCGTTTGTGTGTGTGTGCGTTTGTGGTATGTGTACAGGTATATAAAAAATGAATGTAATAAAAAAGGAAACATCTGTCTTGGTGGTGTAAAATTTCAGGACGCAGTTTTCTGTGTGTCCCCCCCTGTAATTCCACCCACCTGGACAGTCTCGGCCCGTAGACCAGCTAGACAAGACCAAGTTTAAAATCCAACAAGGTTACTGGGAGGGGCCAACAAGTCACTGGGGAGGGGCCAACAAGGTCACGGAGGGGCCAACAAGGTCACTTGTAGGGGCCAACAAGGTAAATGTGGAGGGGCCAACAAGGTCACTGGGGAGGGGCAACAAGGTCATGGGGAGGGGCCAACAGGTTTTACTGTGGAGGGGCCAACAAGGTCAACTGGGGAGGGGGCCCAAAAAGGTCAAATGGGAAGGGGCCAACAAGGTCACTGGGGAGGGGCCAACAAGGTCACTGGGGAAAGGACCAACAAGATCACTGGGGAGAGGCCCAACAAGGTCACTGGGAGGGGCCAACAACCACTGACCTCGTGGGAAATGGGGAACCACTGACCTGGGAAAAACAGAACCTGGGAAAGTGATGAAGGAGCTCATATGAGGATACACAGGTGGGCTTTTGACACACGGAAATAGGGAAAGCACCAAAAAAAAAAAAAATTAATAAACTTGAAGTGGGGGTGGGATATCCGGGAACACACAGAAAATTATTTTTTTTTTTTTTTTTTTGCTATAACAAAAGATCCCGAGTTGCTGGAAACCCATTCTGACTCCATATTTAAAATCAACAAGGATAAACAATGGAAAGAAGTCACATTGTCGTTTATGGTAATCCTAAGTAATTTACACTATTATGACAATTGTTCTTATGTGTTTCATCTGTCTAAAAAATACTTACTAAGCTCCAGTTTTATAAAAAGACCCCATGTGTTTGTTTGATGGGTTTTGTTGGTGTGATTGTAAGAGTGACAGTCAGGAGTCTGGTGTTATTGTTGGTATAATTGTGAGAGTGACAGTCGGAATCTGTGTTATTGTTGCATGATTGTGGGAAAATGACAGTCATAGTCGGGAGTCTGGGTTTATTGTTGGGTGAATTTTGAGAGTAACAGTCAGGAGTCTGGTGTTATTGTTGGGATGACTGTGAAACGTGACAGTGAGAGTCGGTAGTCTGGGTTAATTTTTTGGTGTGATTGTAAGAGTGACAGTCGGGAATCCCGGGGTTATTGTTGGGATGATTGTGAGAGTGACAGTCGGGTGTCTGGTGTTATTGTTGGTGGATTGTGAGAGTGACAGTCGGGGAGTCTGGTGTTATTGTTGGTGTGATTTTTGAGAGTGACAGTCGGGGAGTCTGGTGTTATTGCTGGTGTGATTGTGAGAGTGACAGTCGGGAAGTCTGATGTTATTGTTGGTATAATTGTGAGAGTGACAGTCGGGAGTCTGGTGTTATTGTTGGTATAATTGTGAGAGTGACAGTCGGGAGTCTGGTGTTATTGTTGGTATAATTGTGAGAGTGAGATTCGTTAGTCTGGTGTCATTGTTGGTATGATTGTGAGAGTGACAGTCGGGAGTCTGGTGTTATTGTTGGTATAACTGTGAGAATGACAGTCGGGAGTCTGGTGTTATTGTTGGTATAATTGTGAGAGTGACAGTCTGGAGTCTGGTGTTATTGTTGGAATAATTGTGAGAGTGACAGTCGGGAGTCTGGTGTTATTGTTGGTATAATTGTGAGAGTGACAGTCGGGTGTCTGGTGTTATTGTTGGTATGATTGTGAGAGTGACAGTCGGATATCTGGTGTTATTGTTGGTGTGATTGTGAGAGTGACAGTCGGAAGTCTAGTGTTATTGTTGGTGTGATTGAGAGTGACAGTCGGAAAGTCTTGTGTTATTGTTAGTGTGAGAGTGACAATCCGGAGTCTGGTGTTATTGTTGGTATAATTGTGAGAGTGACAGTCGGGAGTCTGGTGTTATTGTTGGTATAATTGTGAGAGTGACAGTCGGGAGTCTGGTGTTATTGTTGGTATAATTGTGAGAGTGACAGTCGGGAGTCTGGTGTTATTGTTGGTATAATTGTGAGAGTAACAGTCGGGAGTCTGGTGTTATTGTTGGTATAATTGTGAGAGTGACAGTCGGGAGTCTGGTGTTATTGTTGGTATAATTGTGAGAGTGACAGTCGGGAGTCTGGTGTTATTGTTGGTATAATTGTGAGAGTGACAGTCGGGAGTCTGGTGTTATTGTTGGTATAATTGTGAGAGTGACAGTCGGAAGTCTGGTGTTATTGTTGGTATAATTGTGAGAGTGACAGTCGGGAGTCTGGTGTCATTGTTGTCAACATTTTCACTCACCTCAGTTGCTCGACTTTCTTTTATTCACTAAGAATTATTATTATTAATGTAGGTCAAAGATTTTCCTCTCAATATATAGGAAGAGGAAAGTGCAGATGAGAAGAAAAACATTGTAAC
>NW_026497030.1:0-20718 GCF_026875155.1 Cherax quadricarinatus | reverse complement strand
AAAACTCCATTTTTCTATCAATTGAGTACAAAAAACTGCCATTTATGAGGGTCAACTACCCAATAAAGTGGTCAGAATTTGGTAATTTGGCCAATTTCATGCAAATTAAAAAAAATGCCAATTTCAAAATAGGGTCTAGAATAAACACTGCAGACATTCTTGGAACTTAAATAACATATCTTGTGTTCATTAGTCATGCCTCCAGTCCCCTCTTATATTACTCCTCCTTTCTATTTTGATGTTTTATTCACACAAAAAAATAGAAGATTTACTGTTATGAAGACTACTGCATTATTGTAGAAAATAAGAAAAAGTTTTGGAGTGAGATTAACAAGTTAAGAAAGCCTAGAGAACAAATGGATTTGTCAGTTAAAAATAGGAGAGGAGAGTTATTAAATGGAGAGTTAGAGGTATTGGGAAGATGGAAGGAATATTTTGAGGAATTGTTAAATGTTGATGAAGATAGGGAAGCTGTGATTTCGTGTATAGGG
Organism: Cherax quadricarinatus; assembly: GCF_026875155.1. Classification (NCBI taxonomy): domain Eukaryota; kingdom Metazoa; phylum Arthropoda; class Malacostraca; order Decapoda; family Parastacidae; genus Cherax; species Cherax quadricarinatus. The sequence goes on along the minus strand of NW_026497030.1, from coordinate 20,227 downwards.
CAAGGAGGAATAACATCTTGTAGGAGTGAGGAAGAGCCAGTTGTGAGTGTGGGGGAAGTTCGTGAGGCAGAGGTAATTAAAAGGGGGGTTTAAAGGGGCACCCGGGATTGATGGGATAAAGATAGAAATGTTAAAAGCAGGTGGGGATATAGTTTTGGAGTGGTTGGTGCAATTATTTAATAAATGTATGGAGAGGGTAAGGTACTTGGGGGTTTGGGCAGAGAGCATGCATATTTCCCTTTGTATAAAGGCAAAGGGGATAAAAGAGAGTGAAAAAAATTATAGGGGGATAAGTCTGTTGATTTGTACCTGGTAAAGTGTATGGTAGAGTTATAATTGAAAGAATTAAGAGTAAGACGGAAAATAGGATAGCAGATGAACAAGGAGGCTTTAGGAAAGGTTAAAAGGTGTGTGGACCAGGTTTTTACGGGTGAAACATATAAGTGAACAGTATTTAGAAAAGGCTAAAGAGGTCTTTGTGGCATTTATGGTTTTGGGAAAAAAGGCGTATGACAGGGTGGATAGGGGGGCAATGTGGCAGATGTTGCAAGTGTATGTGTGTAGGAGGTAGGTTACTGAAAACAGTGAAGAGTTTTTACGAGGTAGTGAGGCTAAGTTTTGAGTATGTAGGAAGAGGGAAATTTTTTCCAGTAAAAGTAGGCCTTAGACAAGGATGTGTGATGTCACCGTGGTTGTTTAATATATTTATAGATGGGGGTTGTAAGAGAAGTAAATGTCCGAGGGTTTGGCAAGAGGCGTGGAGTTTTAAAAGATAAAGAATCACACCACAAAGTGGGAGTTGTCACAGCTGCTCTTTGCTGATGACACTGTGCTCTTGGGAGATTCTGGAAAGAGAAGTTTGCAGAGAATTTTGGTGTGTATGAATTTGGTTTAGGTGTGCAAAAGAAGAAAATTAAAGGTGAATACAGGAAGAGTAAGGTTATGCGGATAACAAAAGATTTAGGTGTGATGAAAGATTGAATATCAGATTGGAGGGAGAGAGTATGTAGGAGGTGAAGTATTCATTATATTTGGGAGCGTGGACGTGTCAGCGGATGGGTTTATGAAAGATGAGGTGAATACATAGAATTGATGAGGGAAAAAGAGTGAGTGGTGCACTTAGGGTCTGTGGAGACAAAGAACTTTGTCCTTGGAGGCAAGAGGGGAATGTATGAGAGTATTAGTTTTACCAACGCTATTATATGGTTGTGAGCGCTGGGTGATGATTGTTGCAGCGAGGGGAACAAGGCTGGAGGCAGTGGAGATGTCATGTCTGAGGGCAATGTTGTGTGGTGTGAATTAATGCAAGAGAATTCGTAGTGTGGAGTAGGAGGAGTGAGGGTTACCAAAATGTTGTCAATGAGGGCTGAGGAGGGTGTTGAGGTGGTTCGGAACCTGTTAGAGAGAATGGAGCGAAACAGAATGTCTTCAAGAGTTATCAGTCTGTTCGTGGAAGGAAGATCGGGGGAGGTAGGGGTCGGCCTAGGAAGGGTTGGGGGGGGAGGGAGGGGTTATAAAGGAGGTTTTAGTGTGCGAGGTCTTGGACTTCCAGCAGGCATGCGTGAGGTGTTTGATAGGAGTGAATGGAGACAAATGGTTTTAATACTGTGACGTGCTGTTGGAGTGTGAGCCCACCAAAGGTAACATTTATGAAGGGATTCAGGGATACCGGCAGCGACTTGAGCGCCTGAGTGGGAAGTACAGTGCCTGCACTCATGAAGGAGGGTGTTAATGTGGCAGTTTAAAAACTGGTAGTGTAAAGCACCATTCTGGCCAAGACAGTGATGGACTTGAATGATGTTGAAAGTTTTTCTTTTTCGGGCCACCTGCCTTTGGTGGGTGAATCGGCGGTGTGATATAAAAAAATAAAATGGTATAAATAATATCAGTACACAAGTTGGAAAGAATATTAGACTCCCCAGTGACGTGTTGTGGACATGTGGTGTGATTTGCTACTCTTGAACATGGTATAAAAATGAAACATTTTGCATTATTTTGTGCTCATTTTCAAGATAGTTTTCCTCGTGAAACTAATTAAAATCATCTCTTTCTCTGATAATATGTTTCCCATTCTATCAAATGAGACCAGGAAAAACAGGAAATAAAACCATAAATACTATACCAAAAAATACAATGAAAAAGTCGGCATTTTAATCCAAAAACATGGTTGGAGTTTTTTTTTTCTCATTATGCACCTGCGTGGTGGCGTTTTTTTTATACATTGCACACTGACCACACTGAACCATTCTCTCACATGTGGGCCTACCACTTTCTCCTGCTTGAATGAAGCCGCTAGTATTTTGTGGAATATATAAGTCTGAATTACTGGATGTAAGAAGTTATATATATGACCAAAAACAGTCAGAGGGTTAATTATATTGTCAGATCACTAAGCAAACTCACCATGATATGACCTCAAGAGAACTAGTCATTCTCTAGATATCAGTATTGTTCATCATTTTTCATTGAAACATAGCCTAAAACCTTATGTTACATACATCTGGCCTACAAATGTGTATGGTTGTGTAAGCATACATGGCTACACGAACCATCGCAATTGTAGGCCCAGACCATTTAGGTGGGTGGAACAGCTATATACTACTCTGCGAACTTGAATGACCATATAATTCTACATGCACAAACCTTAAACAGTTGGAGCAATCTATAGTGTACCTCACTCAATATTTCTCATTTAGTGAAAAAAACTAAGAAAACACAATAACTGAAGCAGAATGAAACACACACCACATGATACTTCACTGGGACTTAACATAACTCATCAATGATCATGACCCACAAGTCAACTAAATTTATAAACAATGAGCAGTGCTCTTCTGCCAAACAATACAAAATGACAAGAATCCTCTGAGACAAATGCCTCTTTACTAGACCATATCTGGACAAACAATATATAACCCATTAAAAGTAGGATAATCACAGATAACACCACTGACCACAGTCCTATCATTTCTTCATAAACAATGTATTGTAAATTGTCTCAGGACAAAATATGATCACCTTCAATTACATAAAAGAGTCATTTGTTAAAACTTTATTACAGCATTAAGTACATTGACTGGCCAAATGAGATTAAAGCAGTTCCATCTTATAATAATGAATGCATTATATTTTTTTACAAAAAAAAAAAAAAATGATACTGCCTAACAAGCTTAATGTCTTCTCTACCATTAGAAAAAAAGCTAGCAAGCAAAATCCCAAACTCCAGAACATTCAACCAAAAGACTATTTCACTGGCAACTACAAATTTCACTCTATTTTTAGCCCCAACAAATCCCTACCAACAAATTGGCTTATAATCCAAAAACACTAAGAGAACAAGACAGGTGACTAAATTAACTTACCACCACTCATGTAATAAAAAAGCTTCTCATGTGTTGTCAACAATTATTTCAATTCTCTATTAACAATTCCACTTGATCTTTCTCCTTCCCATTCATACTTAACCTTCAGGGTCTGTGCCAGAGTTTCTTTGGCTTTGAGTTGTGATCAAACTGTTAGAACTAACCAAATTCTAGCAGACTCAAATTTAGCTTGAGAAGGTGGAATAGGCCTACATTAAGAAAATGGGTCTATGTGGTGAGTGTGCACACTATAGAAAAAATTTAGACGCCCACATGGCACTGTAGGAATGCCGCCAAAGTTACTTTGTTCACCATGTCTGGCGACAAGGAAGCTCTCAATCCCCAAGTGAATTCTGACTCTCCTCTTCCAAACTTGTAGTTCAAACACTTATGGAAGTGGATCTTAAGAGGAATTAGAGTGAACCCTCAGGTAACAGCATTAATCCATTCCAGAAAGCCTTTAACCAATTTAGACGTTAACTGAATTAAATTTCCCCATAAGAAATATGTACTATAATGGAAATCTAATTAACCCTTTCAGGGTCCAAGGCCCAAATCTGGAGTCACGCACCAGTGTCCAAGAATTTAAAAAAAAAAAATTTGTTATTTTTTCTTATGAAATCGTAGAGAATCTTTTTGTGAAGGTAATAAAACAAAAAGTACGAAATTTGGTGGAAAATTGACGAAATTATGCTCTCGCGAATTTTGATGTGTCAGCGATATTTACGAATCGGCGATTTTGCCGACTTTGACTCCCATTTTAGGCCAATTACATTATTCCAATCAACCAAATTCTTAGCTATTTCACTAGTTTTACTTCTATTCTATCGATTGTGCACAAGAAATCGCCCAAGTCAACTGTTTCAACTACAAAATAAAGTGATCGGAAAATTGTTAATTTGGCCAATTTAACACAAGGTTCAAAATATTCCAATTTCATAATAGGGTCCAGAATGAAAATGCAGGCATTCTGGCACTAAACTAACATTTCCTTGTCATTAGTATGTTTTGAGGCCTTTAAAAATATTTCCATTTGATTTTTTTATTTCACTAATGAATTTTTATTCACACCAAAAAATAGAGATTTACTGTTATGCATACTGTATTAATTGTATAAATATCATCACCATATTTGTGAATGTCTATTAGAACCACCAGGCTTGGCGTGTCTTAGACGTGTGAGGTCGTTTGTTTACTCTTGAATATCGCAAAAAATTTAACATTTCCGCTTATTTTGAGGCCTCAGTTTCATGCCATTTCCAATGCTAAAACCAATCAAAATCATCTCTATTTCTGTATATGGTCTTCCATTCTATCAATGAGACCAAGAAAATCGCAAATACTAATATAAAAACATACGAAATAAAAACCACTGCAAAGGTTGCTCGTTTTATTCGAAAAAATCATGATTTCATTTTTTTTCTCTTCATTATACACAGCTGTGCTGCAGGATCTGGTTTTATGTGGTGCACACATCCATAGATGTATATCTCTCAATCTAGGCCCAAAAGTACCATCACAGTTATATCAGAGTGAGCTAGCTCATGGCGTAGATCTCGGTTTGAGACCCTGAACGGTAATGCCGTTAGATCTACCAGGACGGACCCTGAAAGGGTTTAACCCATTCAAGACTCCCAAAAGTATTAAACAAATAATTTTGCTTACTGAATATCATTTCCTATACAGAAACCAATGAAACATAGACAATAAAACAATACTGAAATTGACACTCACCTTTTTGTGGACTTTTTATGAGTGATTGAGAAGGAGGAGGGGGAGGTGTAGGTGTACTATTGTTTGGGAAGGGGAATTCACTTCATAAGACTTCAGGTACAAGTCCTTTTCTGGGGTTAACCTCGTTTGTTTTTTAATGCATTAGGACCAGCTTGAGAGTCATTGGTATCCCTGCCACACAATTATCAGGTCCAGAGAGCTCTGTTTCAGGCATCTTTTAAGATTTCCTTAAAATGGGAACAAAGAGTTGTCATTGTTTACTGTTGCCAATACAGCTTACAACAGCTGGTCAGAATAATGTTTCATCCCATAAATCTTGGCACCTTTGACCACATTGTACAAATCTCCTTAACCTTTGATGAAGGCAACTTCTCCAGCTCTCTTCTCAACTCTGAAGCCAAATTCGGAGCTGTTGATCTTGCTGCCTGTTGGCACATGAGCTCTTGGCAGCTCTGTAGTGAATCTTCATCATTCCTCCACAAGCTCTTACAAATATCTGCCTGGATGATGATAATAAACTTACCCTTGATACGATAAAAAACCTATTTCAATTAGTTGGAAAACAAAGCTACAAATGATATGATTAACATAACAATAAATTGGATCCATCAGTCACAAGATTCACAAGAAGGAAATTCTTAGGTATCTACCTTGACAGTAGCCTTAAGTTCCAGAACCATACAACAAATCAACAAGGAAAATCTCCAAGACTGTAGAGGCATACTATCAAAGCTACAGGTACTACATTCCACAATCAGCTCTCCTGGCCACTGTACCATACACTCATTTACTCATATTTATATTATGGAAATTTGTTGCATGGGGGGATCAACAACATCCAATCACATAAAATACTCATAACCCAGCAAAAAGGCAGCAGTAAGAATTGATAAACGCATTCCCACTCCCATAGATACTCCACCAACTTTCAAAATTCTGAATCTGACTCACTATTAAGAACTTCCATACTTTTCATGTGCCTACTACATACACAGATCAATACATGCAAAATATAAACCTCCCACTCAAACTTCTCCTCACCAACTTTAACAGGATCACATGATCATAACACACGACACCAGATCACTTTTTGATATACCTCGTGTCCATATCATACTATTGTAAAAACTCTATGCACATAAAGGGCCTAAATATGAATTCATTACCAGAATATATTATGTAACCCAGTCTGAAATCAATTTAAGACTTCTCAAAAACCATTTAATCACCTTAGACCTAAATGCTATATATTCAATGCACACATTACTACTATGTACTCACATATCATATTCAACAATCACTTTGAAATCCTCTTTCTTATCATTGTTGACAGGGAATATAATTGAACCATTTGTTTTTCACAATAAGCATTTTAGACTTATGTGAATATACAGTGTGACCCTCGCACATACGCTATTAATCCGTTCCTGAGAGCTCAATGTTATGCGAATTATTCGTTTATGGACGAATTAATTTTCCCATAAGAAATAATGGAAATCCAATTAATTAGCAGGTGTAGGTTGTAGCGTGACAGAGTCAGCGTCGGCCTCGTTGTGCTCCGGTTTTCTGGTGTTTTCACGGTCGCTTCTATACGTGCTAGAAATTTAATTTGTGTCATCATCCTATACGATACAATTCCCTCTAGCGCCTGGAACCAATCTTGGCGGAAAACATTATATACTGAGTCAAAAAGGAGAATTAGTGTGCACTTCTAGCAGGTTTACTGCCAGAGGGGAATCATAGGCTGTGCCCGTGTGAAAAAAAATATAATAATTGAAACTTTGGTGTCAGAGGAAGAAAGTATCCCTGAAAGCAATGAGTATACATAGTGTATAGTGTATATACTGTGGCTCCCTAGTATATGATGATAAAGGCTAAAGTGTCATTTGAAAAAACAGGTTGAATTTGTAAATGAAGTGATAGCCTAACTCGGCAGAGGTGCCCAGAAAGTCGCAGAAAATACCACAGGTCAGATGTTTTTAATAATTTCCTGGCCTGCTAGTGTACTCGACATATAATCTAGTGATACCCAGTGAATAGCAGAAAACAGTGTTGTAGTAGGCATCTAACCAGTATTATAATGGTACTTAGTGGGTGGAGTGGACCTTTCATTAGTTTTTCTTTTTCTTGAAATACCAGACGTTTACTGTGAATTTCATATAACCTGTAGTTACCAGCGGTCGCATTTACAACAACGAGGAGCAATTATTACTACAAGAAAAAAAGCGCTTCCTCCAAAATTTGCCACCAGTCAACTATAGTGATAATATAGATTTTTTGTGGTGGAAGAGAAGAAAAAAAAAATAGAGAAGTAGATACAGCGATTGATAAACAAGGACCCCAATGGAATAGTTAGACAGTCCTCGATGACGCATGAACTTTCTTGGGTTATCCTGGGTGGCTAACCTCCGGGGTAAAAATCCGATCGAATATCTTATCTATCTTAAACTTTGTCGACCGTTCGTCATTGTAGGAGTGCCAGCAGTCCACCGGCTTCTTCAACACAGAGTTATACTTTTGTATCAATCAAATCCATATTACTCGGGTAGATATTTTCCAGTAGAATCCTTCATGTGTTAGCTCATATCAACCGACCAGTTATGTTTAAATAAATGACCCACTGATCAGATCAGGATAGACTGAGCTCCGAACCCTTGACTGGTCGAAACACTCTGACTGGTCCGGAACCCTGGACTGTTGCCAAACTGCTTTCGTTGTGCTCCACTAGCAGGTTATTAATAGAATATTCAAGAGGTTAGCTAGTAGATTTGCAGTTAAATCAACCATTCAAATCATTAGTGAAGCTGTGTGTAGTCTGTGGTCAGTCAACAAACGGGCTTCAATGCATTAAATTGTCATTTCTGTGAAATTGGTGTCTCGCCCTTGTGCGATATCCAAGAACTAGCTACAAGCAGTATTAAAAAACAGGGAAGTGTTTTTGGGTATGCCCAAATGAAGATATAATCTGTGGACTAAAATCACAAGGGTATTAAAAGAGGTCAACATCAAGTGCTTCATAGAAAACCTGGAAAGCTTTTACAACAGATGGGAAACATTAAAAGTCGGGCTGAAATGGTACTGCCCTTGATACTGGCCATGCAGTCAGAAACTTAGGCTGGAGTTGATGCCTGGTAGGCTGTAAATGGGGGGCTGATAGATGCTGTCCTGGGAGACAGTAATGGGGAAGTGAGAGGTTCTGTCCTGGGAGACAGTAATGGTGAAGGCTAGGGTGCTTGGTCTGGGAGACAGTAATGGTAGAAGCTGGAGATGCTGTCCTGGGAGACCAGTAATGGGGAAGCTGGAGATGCTGTCCTGGGAGCAGTAATGGTGAAGCTGGAGATTTTGTCTAGGTAGTCGGGAATTATCGCAGGAAAGGAATACAGTGGACCCCGGGACATAACGATTACCTCCGAATGAGACATTACTTGTAAAGTGTTTTCTGTAAGTGCGTTTGTACGTGTATTGTTTGGGGGTCTGAAAGGACTAATCTACTTACAATTTCCTTATGGGAATAAATGTCGGTCAGTACTGGCACCTGAACATACTTATGGACAGTGAAAAAATATCGTTAACGGGGGTCAACTGTTCATATAAATGACCTCATAGGGGAACAGGAGCCATAGTAGGGGAACAAGTGTAGTCAAAGATAGTAAAACAATATTGCAAACTAGAATACCGCAGAAATAGCAAACAAGGGACTCCACTAGCAATAGTGAGGTATATTACCAAAACAACTGGTGGGAGCTCCATTGTTGGTGCTAGGGAGGATTAGAAGTAGACAGGGAAAACATGCACCAACAGGGAATACAGCACAGAAAACCAAGGACAAACGGAAACCATGCTGTGGGCACATACTATGGACTCGGTATCTGCTGGCATGGAAATCGGAAAAACAGATGGGGACGTGCAACTATGACCACCCTAGGAAATGCCATGCCCATATGACAACAGTGAAATGCAAACTCCCTTCTGGTAAGACTTTTTCACCTGAACTGTGATTACCTCTTTCAGTACAGGAAAGACTGTGCTATACTTAATTGCCAGGCATCCCATCTAAAGGGGACAAAAAGATACAAAACCTCCAGGCATGGGAAAACCTGGGTAGGGCCACAGCCACTCAAGAGGGTAGAGGTTTTTTAGTGGCCAGGAAGGAAAAAAACTGGCAGGAATGGCAGAACGTACACCAAATTCCAGTCATTCCTGGAGTGGACCACAGTCGATGGCCTCCACTTCCCAACAAACAGATACAGATATAATGCGGAAAAAAAATCCCCCCCCCAGTACCAACAATACACCAGTCCGATAACATTCTTCTTTGCAAATTTACAGAGTTAAAGCCAGCAACAAAACAACAAAATACCTTTACATCCGTGAACTGCTTGCAGAGGCAATGGGCAATTGTTCACGGCTTTCATGAGTACCCACATAAAGGATCACTTGGACAACGAAATTTGGATCCAGGTTACAACTAACAGATGTGAAAGAAGGTGAACAGGCAAAAGGGGGGGTTGTGCCTGTCCATTGCAGAGTCACTTGTTTGCAAGGAACTGCTAAATGCCCTCAAATGAGTAGTGAAGTTTTAGCAGTAAAGGTCGAGAACAAACTAGTCATTGTGATAGTCTACAAGTCCCTCCGGATGCAACATCCAGCTGTTAAAAATTGACACTGTCTGGAAAAACCTTCCAGTCCTGCAACCCAAATCTTGCTCTGTGGGGATTTCAAACTTAAGGGGACCACCAAAAATGGAGGAATATAGCAAATAATATTGTTGCCAGTAATAACACCAGGAGGCGCTCTGATGAAAAACTCACACTCACGCGAGCTTTTAAAATCTTCTGCACTAAATTCAAATATTTAAACCAGCAATAATAGAGCCTACTAGGACTGAGAGAATACCTAGGGACCTCATCAGCATCACTAACAATGATGATCTGATAAGAAATATCACCATATCAAAAACATATACTCAGATCACAAAATAATTGAGGTTCAGTCACGTATGCGCGGAGCCTCAGACCGCCATAATGAGAATTAGGTCAACGAGGGAGCATTCACCAAATTCAACTTCATAACAAAAACTAAAGTGGGACCAAGTAAACCAGTCCTAACCGATATAAGCTGGGAAGATATACTAAGCAACACAGACCCCAATTATGCCTAGAACAGATTTAACTCGGTGGCACTCGATGTATGCACAAGGCTTATTCCTTACGGAAAAAAGGAAGGAGTAGAGTTAAAAACAGGAAGAGACAGGCGCTCCCTTTACAGGCGACGGAAAAAAAAAAGAATAACAGAGCGGCTAAAAGAGTGTCAATATATCTGGAATTGCGTAGGGAGATACTGGTCAGAGGAAACAGCAAGCATCAACTTTAAGCTAAAAGAATCCTTTAGGAGTCAGTGAATGTGGAAGAACTAAAAGCCTAAATGAAATCGAATAGAAACCCAAAGTAATTTCTTCTCCTATGCCAAATCCAAAATCGAGACAACGTCCAGAGGATGGGCCCCCTACTTAAACAAGATGGGTCCACACAGGTGACAGCAGGAAATGATGAGTATCAAGTCCCAATATGACTCAGATTTTAGCAAGCCGCTAACCAGACTGAGAAGTTGGAAGATCAAAATGAATTTTTTTGAGAGAGCCAAACCAATTGATTAACAAAGCCTATCCGATGTTATCCTGACGCCAATGACTTCGAACAGGCGATAAATGACATGCCCATGCACTCTGCCCCAGGGCCAGATCATGAAACTCTGTGTTCAATCAAGAACTGCAAGAAGCCCCTATCACGAGCCTTTTCCATCTATGGAGGGGTGCATGGACAACGGGGGTCGTCCCTCAGTTACTAAAACAACGAAGACTTAGCCCCACTCCAAAAAGGGGGCAGTAAAGCAACATGCAAAGAACTACAGCCAAAGCACTAACATCGCCTATCATAAAATCTTGAAAGGGTCCTAAGAAGCAAGATCACCACGCATCTAGAAAGAAAACATTCAGTACACAACCCAGGGAACATGGGTTTAGAAAAGGGTGTCCTGTCCTGTCTCAACTATTGGCCACTACGACAAGGTCCTAAATGCACTAGAAGACAAAAAGAATGCAGATGTAATTATACCAGACTTTGCAAAAGCCCTTCGACAGTGTGACCATGGCGTATAGCCACAAAATGCGTGCTAATGGAATAACAGGAAAAGTCGGTCGATGGATCTTACAAATTCCTCACTAACGACACAGAGAGTGTCGTCAACGAGTAAAAGTTCCGAAGGCAGCCTACGGTGTTGAATAGCTTGTTCCACAAGGCACAGGACTCGTCCCATCTTGTTCCTCCATCCTTAATATCCGAAATAGACAAGGATGTCAGCCACAGCACCCATCGTCTTCCTTTGCAGTGACACCCGAATCTGCATGACAGTGTCTTCCATTGCATGACACTTGGCAATGCTCCAGGCATGACATCACCAAATCTTTCAGTGGGCTGCAGAAAGAAAAACAATATGAAAGTTCAACGATGAGAAATTTAATTACTCAGATATGGTTAACATGAGGAAATTAATCTTCATCAGAGTACAAACAAATTCTGGCCACAAAATAGAGCGAAACACCAACGTCAAAAGTACTGGGAGTGATCAGTCGGAGGTTTCTCTCACCTTCAAGGACCATAACATTGTATCAATCGATCTGCTAGAAATCAGCCGACAGGTGGATAATGAGAACCTTCAAAACTAGGGAGGCCCAAGGCCCATGATGACACTCTTCAGCGTCACTTGTTCTATCTAGGCTGGAATATTGCTGCACACTAACAGCACCTTTCAAGGCAGGTGAAATTGCCGACCTTGAACATGTACAGGACTTTCACGGCTGCGCTAACGGAAGATAAAACACCTCAATTATTGGGAAGCGCTTGAGGTTCCTAAACCTGTATTCCATGGAACGCAGGAGGGAACAAGATACTGATTATATACACCTGGAAAATCCCTGAGGGACTCGTACAGAACTTGCCACACGAAAATCATCACTACGAAAGCAAAAAGACTTGGGCAGACGATGCACCATCCCCCCCAAAGGAAAAGCAGGGGTGTCAACTAGCAGTTAATGAGACCATACAAAAAGTGTCGGGGCCCGAATGATGTTCAACTTGCCTCCCGCACACATAAGGGGGATTACCAACAGGACTGGCAGTCTTCAAGCTGGCACTGGACAAGCACCTAAAGTCAGTTCCTGATCGCCGGGTGTGGCTCGTACATTGGTTTGCGTGCAGGCCAGCAGCAACAGCTGGTTGGATACAGGCTCGGATCCACCCAGGAGGCTGGTCTCAGGACGGGACGCGGGGGCGTTGACCCCGGAACTTCTCCAGGTAACCTCCCAGGTTCCAGACAGCCAATGTATGAAAAAAAAAAAAATCATGAAAATATTCAATTTCCCTACAAAGGAAAATAATAAGACATGCACAATAACTATATAAATAAAATGTTAAAATGGCACTTACCTTTATTGAAAGAGTATTGATGAGTGATGAGACACTGTTTTTTCTTGAACCACTGGATTTTTCAGGAGTGATACACCAGTAAAGACTTCACTTGGCAATCCCCACTGCATTACAACAAAAACATGAGAGGTTAGCCACTGTCTTTCATAGGCTTGTGTCCTGGGCAGTGCCTTCCTCCTGAGTAATGTGGTTCCTGTTCGGCATTTTGTTCCAGAACGGCCTGTTTCGTCACAATTGAACACTTGTTGGGGGATGAATATTTTTCAGCTTCGCATGCCTTATTGCACTGTGTATGCCACTATAATTCTTAAATCTCTCAAACCAACCTTTGCTGGCTTAAATTCACCAATATGTGCACTAGTTCCAGGCATTTATTCCTGTTCACCTGGGTGTTAGTTTACTGTTGTGGGTTCGCATCCTGGGGGACAAAGTTAAGGACCCCAATGGAAAAATAAGTTAGACAGTCATTGATGATGCACTGACTTTTCGTGGGTTATCTGGGTGGCTAACCCTCGGGGGTTAATCGGTTTTATCGGTAATTGTTTCACATTAAGCCCACACCAACAACTCTCTCTCCACATCCTTGAGTAGTACAGCTGATGGTGGGTGCCGCAACAGCTTGACTGTGGTGAGCAACAGACTGAACTGTGGTGCTGCTGCAGCAGCAGCTGGACTGGAGCAGAAACAGCTGACCGTGGTGCAGCGCAGCTGACTGACTCCAGCAACAGCCTGACTTATCCAGCAACAGCTGACTGGTCCAGCAACAGCTGACTGGTCCAGCAACAGTGGACCATGGTGCAGCAGCAGCTGATGATCCCAGCAAAGCTGACTGGTCACAGCAACAGATGACCTTGTTGCAGCAGCAGCTGAATGTGGTACTATAGTTATTTATCACCCTTTTACCCAGGATGGCACTAGAAGCTTTCTGTGGTCCCATGGTGGACTTATTAGCGTTACAAGCACTGTGAATAATGTAATATACAAAATGTATCAATGTATGATGAAAACGGCCACCCTGGCTTGTAAAACATGACAGCAAGGCAGCAGCCGTAGACGTTAGGCTAGACGGGACAGGTTCGATGAGTCATGTTCAGGAAACGCTGATGGTTTTGCAAAAACAGCAGCTGGACCATAGTGCATCAGCAGCTGACTGATCCAGCAACAGCTGACCATGGTGCAGCAGCAGCTGACTGGTCCAGCAGCAGAAGCTGACTGGTCCAGCAGCAGCTGACCTTGGTGCACCAGGAGCTTACTGATCCAGCAACAGCTGACTGGTCCAGCAACAGCTGACCATGGTGCAGCAGCAGCTGACTGATCCAGCAACAGCTAATCGTGGTGCAGCAGCAGCTTACTGATCCAGCAACAGCTGACTGGTCCAGCAACAGCTGACCATGGTGAAGCAGCAGCAGCTGACTGATCCAGCAACAGCTGACTGGTCCAGCAACAGCTGACCATGGTGCAGCAGCAGCTGACTGATCCAGCAACAGCTGACCATGGTGCAGCAGCAGCTGACTGATCCAGCAACAGCTGACCGTGGTGCAGCAGCAGCTGACTGTGGTACGATAGTATTTATTCAAATTCAAATTCAAATTCAGTTTATTCTCTATAAAGATTACAATGTTGAATTTGCAGAATTTCGTTGTGTGGTTTACATGTAGTTAAATAATGATTACAGAGTGTACCACTAGAACGCCTAGCATGGCTAGGTATTTCGGGCAGACTTAATTTAATTCATTATTTTAAAATATTACAAATTATGAGGTAAGTTGGTATTATGGCTAAGTGACTAAATACTAGTTTGTGAGTTTAGCAATGTGAATGCTTTTGTTTTGGCACAGTACATAGTTTCAGTATTGGAGTATCATAGGATTCATTATTTTAAGATTGAGATTAATATTTCTGTTTAAGGTCAAATGGGTGAGTGAGTATAAGTGTGAACCACCAGGTGGTATTCGTGTAGTTAGTTGATGGGGTTTATCAGGGAGATAAGATGTTTTCTAATAGTAGTTTTGAAGGTGATGAATGTGTCTGCAGTTCTAGAGTTCTCAGGTAGGGTGTTCCAGATTTTAGGGCCTTTGACATACATTGAATTTTTGTAAAGGTTTAGTCAGACATGGGGAATGTCATAGAGATGTTTGTGTCTGGTGTTATGCCTGTGGATTCTGTCACAACTATCAAGAAAGCGTTTTAGGTCAAGGTTGATATTGGAGTTGTAGATGTAGATTGCACAGTAGTAAGTGTGGATGTACTGAACAGGGAGTAAGTTTAGATCTATGAAGAGTGGGGGGGTGTGTTGCCAGGGATGGGATTTAGTGTTATTCTTACTGCAGCTTTTTTGTTGGGTTTTTAAATTGTTTTTGGTGTGTTCCCTGAAACTTAATCCCAAGCAAAAAAATAGTTGGGGTGAGGTATGGAAAAAAAAAGGGGGGGTATGTGTGAGAAGGGATTTTCCGGAAATTTTGTATCGTTCTTGGAGGGGAAACCCCAAAACTTTTTTGGGAAACTTTTTTGGTTTTTGTGTTGGATATGGGTGTGAAATTCGGTTTGTTGTTCAAGGTTTTGGGCCCTGGGAAATTTGCCCTATTAGGTCTGGAAAAAAGGGATTTTGTTCGTTCTTAATTTTAAAATTTCCCGCATCCCCTGCTCTGCTCCCAAAACAAAATATAGTGGGTTTGGTTTTTAAAGGGTTTTGTAGGGGTTAATAATTTAAAAAAATTTTTCATCCAATCGATATTTTGTTTAAAGCTCCTCATTAAAAAGGGTTTTGTTGAGGGGGGAAAAGACTAGGGTGACAGATGACAAAAAGTCGTGTTGCCCAGCAAGAGAATGGGTTTCGGGTTTTGGGGTTCTTTGGGAAAGGGCATTGATGTAATGGGGAAAGAGCGGGGCCCAAAAGGGAATTTCCTGGGGAAACCCCAGTATAAAAGGGGCCGGGGGTTTTTGATGCTGTGTCTTTAAGGGGAACAAAAGGGATACCTTTTTTGAAAGGGGAAAGTTTTGAAAAAGCATGTGCAGGGCCCCTTCCTTTTTACCGTATAGGGTCATTTTTGGGGATTTAGGATGGGGGGTTACTGTGTAAAAAGCTTTTTTTTGGTCAAAAAAAAAATTCCTAGTGGTTATTTTTTTTATTTCCAATGCTGTGTAAAGAAAGATCTAGCTTTTTTTGGGTTTTTTTAATAGGCTTTTATTTTTCCCCAAAAAAAAAAATTCCAAAAAAAAAAAACATGGCAGGGGTTTGAGTTGTTTTGGGGTTTTTTATAAATAAATTTTAGTCTCTGTGCACGATTTTTCTCAAAGTTTTTGGATAGCAAGGGTAAGTTTTGTATTGGGCCATGGGAAATGTCGTGGGGGTCAAAAACCTTTATGTATTGATGTAACCCTTGCCATCTTGATTAGTTTGGGGAAAAAAAAAAGGGGTGCTATTTTCTGTGCTTGTTGAAAGTAATAAAATTAGCATGCGAAGGTTAGGGGCCGCTCGCTTGTCAGTTTTTTTGGGACTTTAGAAAGATTCCCTGAGTTGTTTTTAATTGAATTTATAATTGGGTTGATTTCCCGGGGCTGGGTGATGCAAGATAAAAGGAAAATTTGGGGAAATTCCCTCTGGTAGCCCCGGCAGGGGCATTAGTTTGGGGGGTTTTATTGGCGAGATTAGACCCTTTGGTTTGGGGAAAAAGTGTTTATTTGTTAGCTGTGTCGGGGGATTTTGTGGTTTTTCCCTTAAAGGTTTATTTTGGAAATTTTTTTTTTAATTTCCTTTTGGTTTTTTTCGTTTGTTGGGTCCCCCTAAAATCGGGAGAGAGTGTTTTCCAGGTTTTTTTTTAAAAAAATCTCCTCCGGTCTGTGTTCTACTGGGGGTAGTTAGTTGTTTGGCTTTTTTATTACTTTGGGGGAGAACTAAAGAATAGTTTTTAAAGAATTCTTGTGTATTAACCCCTGTCTAATTGCTTTTCATTTTGGGTTTTTTCTTTTTTTTCCAATTTGGATTTTCAAAATGGTGCGGGTTTAAAGCCAGGGGAACCCAAAGCCTTTTTGTTTTTGTGATCTGTTTCATTTTTATAGGCCCAATGTTTTTTGTATATTCAAAGGGAAATTTTTTTTAAAAAAAATTGGGGCCCCGTATCAATCCCTTTTGGCCCTTTGGGGAGAATTCTGTGGGGCCGCCCAAAAATCTCTAGGTCAGTTTTTGGAACTTCCTTATTGGGGCCCTTTTGTCATGGGGGTCTAAAGGGGGACTTTTTTGTTTAAAGTGGTGGTTTTTTAAATGTTTGTAGGGGGAAAGGGTTTGGGTAGTGGCTGTAGTGCTACCCGTGATTTTTCCCTGATTTAAGGGGGGTGGGTTTTTGGTCCATATGTGGTCTATTATGGTTGCATTGTCTCGGGGAGCCTGGTTTTGGGTTTTGTTATTGGTTGGGTTTTGGAAGTGTGTTGTTTTTATTGTTTTATGAAATCAGTTACAGGGGTGAACTTTTTAGAAAAAGCCAAGGTTGATGTTGAAGTCCCAGTAAGAGAAAGGGGGTGCTTATTCATTTTCTGTTTGTTATTAGGGGACTTTTTAAATTTTCCTGAAATTTGGGATGTTTGTTGAGGGATCCCGGGAAAAAGGTTTTCGATTGGGTTTTAGGGGGCTTAAGGTTTTTTTCGTAAAATCAGCAAAAATGTATTCCCCCATTAAACACTAAAGCAAGTGGTGCTAATACAAGATAACTGGTTAGAGTAATAGATTGCCCAAAACCACCCCCCAAATTGGGTTGGGTTTCAGTGTGAATTGCTGGTTTCTTGGCAGAGGGTAGGGTATTTATTTTGTCCTGCTTAAGGGAGGTTCGTAAGAAAAAGGGAGGGGGAAGGGTGTTTTTTAGTGTTCAAAAGGGGTGCCCGGAGGTTTTCAAAAGTGTTTGTTAAGGACCTGAAGTTGTAGTTAAGTACTGATAGGCTTTTAGCTTGTTTTGGGTAGTGGGGGCTTGTTTAAGCCCGGGTAAAAAAGGCATTTTCTTTCCAAAAGGTTTTGATTTTGGGGGTCAGATTATGGGGGTTTAGATAGGGTCAACGGGGTCAATCATCTTCTAGGGTTTTAAAAAATGGTTATTTATATCCTGAGTTTTGTGTTTGAGTTTTGTAATGAATCTGTAGTGGTGGGAAACTTGGATAAATATATAGCTAGGGGTTTTTTAATTTTTGGGATAAGAGTATAGTCACTATAAAAATAATGAAATTGAGTTGTTTTATGTGTTGGCTGGAATGAAAATAAAATAAAATAGGGGATTTAAAATTTAAAGTAATATAAAAACACAAATTTAAAAATTTGAAAAAAGATCTCACTTGTAATTGCCCCTAAGGTCTAATTTAATGACTTTTGTGGAGTTTTATGTTTTTAGCTAGAATGAGCTTAGTACAATTGATTTAAACTAAAAAATTAAAAAAAAAACAAATTAAAAATAGGACCGTCTTTACTGTAAAAAGCATATGGTCTAATATAATGAATTTGGTACTGGCCCATGTACAACTGGTATAATCTAATTTAAAATAAAAAAGGCACAAGGGCTCTCAAATTTTAATTTTAAATAAGGTGATATATAAGTTGTTTTAAAAAAAGAATTAGGTTTAACTAGATTTAAATTGACAAAATAAAATTTTACAAATTTAAAGGGGCAAAAAAAAGAAAAAAAAAAAAAAAAAAAAAAAAAAAAAAAAAGATATATGAGGTAGTTGGTTAAAAGTTAGCAAAAGATATTAAAAAGGGCCCTTTAACAATAAATTTTAAATTTAAATATTTCACTAACTGCACCACAATATAGTTTACCCAAGATATGAAAAAATTTTTTAGAGAAGGAATTTAATATAAAATGGGGCAGATGGGAAGCAGGTGGTGTGAGCTAAACAAAGTGATCTACCTTGGGGGTGTTTCCATTTCCAATAACCACGGGGAAGGGGGGGGCGTGCCACTTCAGGGAAATCCCCAAAAATCTAGAAAATAAGGAGAAAATTGGCCCCTCATTATTTTGTTTGTTGCCATAGGCTCAGAGGGCCCTTTGGGTCAAGGGGGAAAAAAGGGCATCTAAATTCCTTAAGGGGGGAAAAAAAACTCACGGGTAAAAAAGGGATCCCCCGGGCCCGCTATTTTTTGTTCCAGCGGCTCAGTGCGGCTGTTCAAAGGCTGTTCAATCGCATCTGCTAGAAAAATGACAGGATGGATAATGAGAACCTTCAAAACTAGGGAGGCCAAGCCCATGATGACACTCTTCAGGTCACTTGTTCTATCTATTTTATTTTTTTTATCACACTGGCTGATTCCCACCAAGGCAGGGTGGCCCAAAAAAGAAAAACTTTCACCATCATTCACTCCATCACTGTCTTGCCAGAAGGGTGCTTTACACTACAGTTTTTAAACTGCAACATTAACACCCCTCCTTCAGAGTGCAGGCACTGTACTTCCCATCTCCAGGACTCAAGTCCGGCCTGCCGGTTTCCCTGAACCCCTTCATAAATGTTACTTTGCTCACACTCCAACAGCACGTCAAGTATTAAAAACCATTTGTCTCCATTCACTCCTATCAAACACGCTCATGCATACCTGCTGGAAGTCCAAGCCCCTCGCACACAAAACCTCCTTTACCCCCTCTCTCCAACCTTTCCTAGGCCGACCCCTACCCCGCCTTCCTTCCACTACAGACTGATACACTCTTGAAGTCATTCTGTTTTGCTCCATTCTCTCTACATGTCCGAACCACCTCAACAACCCTTCCTCAGCCCTCTGGACAACAGTTTTTGTAATCCCGCACCTCCTCCTAACTTCCAAACTACGAATTCTCTGCATTATATTCACACCACACATTGCTCTCAGACATGACATCTCCACTGCCTCCAGCCTTCTCCTCGCTGCAACATTCATCACCCATGCTTCACACCCATATAAGAGCGTTGGTAAAACTATACTCTCATACATTCCCCTCTTTGCCTCCAAGGACAAAGTTCTTTGTCTCCACAGACTCCTAAGTGCACCACTCACTCTTTTTCCCTCATCAATTCTATGATTCACCTCATCTTTCATAGACCCATCCGCTGACACGTCCACTCCCAAATATCTGAATACATTCACCTCCTCCATACTCTCTCCCTCCAATCTGATATTCTATCTTTCATCACCTAATCTTTTTGTTATCCTCAAAACCTTACTCTTTCCTGTATTCACCTTTAATTTTCTTCTTTTGTACACCCTACCAAATTCATCCACCAATCTCTGCAACTTCTCTTCAGAATCTCCCAAGAGCACAGTGTCATCAGCAAAGAGCAGCTATGACAACTCCCACTTTGTGTGTGATTCTTTATCTTTTAACTCCACGCCTCTTGTCAAGACCCTCGCATTTACTTTTCTTACAACCCCATCTATAAATATATTAAACAACCACGGTGACATCACACATCCTTGTCTAAGGCCTACTTTTACTGGGAAATAATTTCCCTCTTTCCTACATACTCTAACTTGAGCCTCACTATCCTCGTAAAAACTCTTCACTGCTTTCAGTATCCTACCTCCTACACCATACACTTGCAACATCTGCCACATTGCCCCCCTATCCACCCTGTCATACGCATTTTCAAATCCATAAATGCCACAAAGACCTCTTTAGCCTTATCTAAATACTGTTCACT
>NW_026497024.1:0-13934 GCF_026875155.1 Cherax quadricarinatus | reverse complement strand
AAACCACACCACAACAAACCCCCACACTTTTAAAGAAAGGAAACAGAAATGAGGCACTAATCTACAGACCTGTGTCTCTGACATGTATTGTGTGCGAAGTCATGGAGAAGATTATCAGGAGGAGAGTGGTGGAACACCTAGAACGGAACAAGATTATAAATGAAAACCAGCATGGGTTCATGGAAGGCAAATCCTGTGTCACAAACCTTCTGGAGTTTTATGACAAGGTAACAGAAGTAAGACACGAGAGAGAGGGGTGGGTTGATTGCATTTTCCTAGACTACAGGAAGGCCTTTGACACAGTTCCCTAGAAGAGATTAGTGCAGAAGCTGGAGGATCAGGCGCATATAACAGGGAGGGCACTGCAATGGATCAGGGAATACCTGACAGGGAGGCAGCAACGAGTCATGGTACGTGAAGAGGTATCACAGTGGGCGCCTGTGACGAGCGGGGTCCCACAGGGGTCAGTTCTAGGACCAGTGCTATTTTTGATATATGCGAACGACAAAATGGAAGGAATAGACTCTGAAGTGTCCCTTTTCGTAGATGATGTGAAGTTGATGAGAAGAATTAAATCGGATGAGGATGAGGCAGGACTGCAAAGAGACCTGGACAAGCTGGACATGTGGTCCAGAAACAGGCTTCTCGAATTCATTCCTGCCAAATGCAAAGTCATGAAGATTGGGGAGGGGCAAAGAAGACCGCAGACAGAGTATAGGCTAGGTGGACAAAGACTACAGACTTCACTTAGGGAGAAAGACCTTTGAGTGACCATAACACCGAGCACGTCACCGGAGGCACACATCAACCAAATAACTGCTGCAGCATACGGGCGCCTGGCAAACCTGAGAATAGCGTTCCGATACCTTAACAAGGAATCGTTCAAGACACTGTACACTCTGTATGTTAGGCCCATACTGGAGTATGCAGCACCAGTCTGGAACCCACACCTGGTCAAGCACGTCAAGAAGTTAGAGAAAGTACAAAGGTTTGCAACATGGCTAGTCCCAGAGCTCAAGGGAATGTCATGCGAGGAGAGGTTGAAGGAAATCGGACTGACGACACTGGAGGACAGAAGGGTCAAGGGAGACATGATAACGACATACAAGATACTGCGGGGAATAGACAAGATAGACAGAGATAGGATGTTCCAGAGAGGGGACACAGAAACAAAGGGTCACAACTGGAAGCTGAAGACCCAGACGAGTCACAGGGACGTTAAGAAGTATTTCTTCAGTCATAGAGTCGTCAGGAAGTGGAGTAGCCTAGCAAGTGACGTAGTGGAGGCAGGAACCATACATAGTTTTAAGAAGAGGTATGACAAAGCTCAGGAAGCAGAGAGGGAGAGGACCTAGTAGTGATCAGTTAAGAGGCGGGGCAGGAGCTGAGACTTGACCCATGCAACCACAATTAAGTGAATACAATTAGGTGAGTATGCACACACACACACACACACACACACACACACACACACACACACACACACACACACACACACACACACACACACACCCAAGTGTTCAGCAAAGGTTGCTAAGTGTGTTGGGGTAGTGAACAATTCCCTGAAGTGATTTACGATCTGCCTGAGCCACAAAAGTGTGGGGAGAGCCACAATTTTGTAATTGATCTAGAAAGTAAAACATGGTGGCGCAGTCAGAGCGGGCAGCCTAGTGTGTGTGCTCAGGCGACGTTGCCACGTGTCACCCAAGAAAGATAATAAAGTGAAACAATCGTGTGACCAGTGAAAGAAATACAGTGAATAGGGTACACTATATGAGGAGTGGCATTAAAGAATCAAAGAGACATCCCCAGACATAATAGCACTCACAGAAACAAACTCACCCGAATAATAACAGAATTCAATCCTTTCCATGCCGGATATCAAACTTCAGGAAAGACAGAGGGAGGAGAGGGGGAGAGGAGTTGCACAGGCTCATTAAAAACCAGTGGTTTTTAAGAAAAATGGAAGGAATGGATGCATGGCCGAAAGGACTACTTATAAGGAACAATCTAGTCTGAGGGAACATAAGGTGATAATTGCAGTAATGTACAACCCACCACAGAACTGCAGGAGGCCCAAGAAGAAGAATACGATGAAGCAAACAGAGCAATGATCAACACACTACCCGAGTGGCCAGAGAGCACACATGGGGGGAGCAAAGTTACTAGTTTGGTGATTTCAATCACAAGGAGATTGACCTGGGAAAACCTGGAGCCCCATGGGGGTGCCCGAAACTTGGAGAAGCCAAGATGAGTGATGTGGGTACTGGAGAACCTCATGCATCAACATGTAGAGACCACTACCAGAGAGAGAGGAGAGA
Source organism: Cherax quadricarinatus (assembly GCF_026875155.1). Taxonomy (NCBI): domain Eukaryota; kingdom Metazoa; phylum Arthropoda; class Malacostraca; order Decapoda; family Parastacidae; genus Cherax; species Cherax quadricarinatus. Next base: position 11,613 of record NW_026497024.1, on the reverse strand, counting down.
TTAAGCCAGCAAGGTTGGAACCGTTGTATTCACCATAAGTATTTCGGACCATCGAGGTGGTATCAGTATGAAAAGGCCCCTGGGAGCTAGTGATCAAGTGGTTCTGTGCTCTACGACTACATAGTATTGAGGCTCCAAGTGGAGAGTGTAATCAGTAATAGGACTGTGGAAAAACCAAACTACAAAAGGGGGAACTACTCAGCATGAGGAACTTCCATCAAGACATTCAGTGGGAAGAGGGAACGTGACAGGAAAAACCGGTACAAGCAATGATGAACTAATGTAGGCAAACAAAATGCAAGGAGGCAGAGGAGAGGTTTGTTCCTCCCAAGGAAACAAAGAAATAATGGGAAGAAAAGAACGAGCCTTGGTTCACCCAAAGGTGTAGGAGGGCAAAAACTAGGTGTACTAGAGAATGTAAAAGTACAGAAAGACAGAGAACTCAGGAAAATAAAGAAATCAGCCGAAGAGCCAGAAACGAACATGCACGATAAGAAGGGAGGCTCATAGACAAAATGAACATGAAATAGTCATCAAAGTAAAGAACGCCCGAAGCTGTTGTACAGCCACATCAGAGAGGAAAACACAGTCAAGGACCAAGTAATCAGACTGAGGAAGGGTGATTGGGGAATTCAGCACGAAACGACCGAAGGAAGTCAAGAGCTCAAGCAACACAAGATTAAAAAGATGGAATTTACAGTGGAAACAGTCGGACTCCAAGAAATCAGACAGGGGGGCAACCAGCAGTGCGATAGAGGTACATATAACCCAGGAGGAGGTGAAGAAGCGTCTATGCTAACTTTGACACCCTCAAGGGCGGTGGTGAACAGACAACATCTCTCCATGGTCCTTAAAGAGGGAGAGAGATAATAGTATGAGCCATTAAGCAAAGACTTTCACCCATCATTTGAAACTGGCAACTCCCTGAGGTATGGAAAATGGCAATGTCGTCCAATTTTTAAAAAGGGAGACAGACATTGAGCCCTAAACAACCGACCTGTATCACTAACGTGTAAGTATGCAAGGTCATGGAGAAGAACATACAGAGAGGAAGTGGTGGGGCACCGTGAAAGAAACAAGTGTATAACTGACAACCAGCACCGTTTCAGGAAGGAAAATACTGTGTCACAAACCACTAGAGATTTATGACAATGTGACAGAAAGTAGAGCAAGAGAGAGAGTGGTGGATCGACTGCATATATTTGGACTGCAAAGAAGGCTTTCGACACAGTTCCTCACAAGAGGATTACTGCCAAAGCTAGAGGACCAGGCACACATAACAGAAAGGCACTGCAATGGCTCGAGAATAACGACAGGGGGTGTGTGGGAAGCCAACTACGAGTCATGGAAACGCCGACGAGGGTCAGAGTGGGCGCTGTGACAAGCGAGTTTCCACAGGTCAGTCTAGGACCTGTGCTGTATCTTGGTATACTGAACGACATAACGGAAGGGATAGACTCAGAAGTGTCCGTGTTTTTGCAGAACGATGTGAAGTTAATGAAAGAAACGAATCGACGAGGTCAGGCAGGAAACACGCAGAGATCTGGACAGGCTACAAGCCTTGTCCAGGCAACAGCTCTGAATTTAACCCTGCAAATGCAAAGTCCAGAATATTGGGAAGGGCAAAGAAAAGACCGCAGACACAATATAGTGTTAGATGGCCAAAGACAACCAACCTCATCCAGGAAAAAGATCTGGGGGTGAGTATAACACCGAGAGCATTAACTCCTGAGGCCGCACAATCAATCAGATAACTGCCTCCGCATATGGGCGCCATGGCAAACCTACGATAGCGTTCCGATACCTCAGTAAGGAATCGTTTAAGACTCTGTACACCATCTACGTCAGGCCCATACTGGATATGCAGCACCATTTGGAATCCACACTAGTCAAGCACGTCAAGAAATTAGTGAAAGTGCAAAGGATTGCCAACACGACTAGTCCCAGAGCTACGGGGGATGGTCCCATATGAAGAAAGGTATAGGGAAAAACGGCCTGACGACACTGGAGCCAGGAGGTACAGGGGAACATGAAACGGAACATATAAACTACTGCACGAATAGACGAGGTGGACAAAGCGACGGGAGTTCCAAGAGATGGGACACAGACACAAGAGGTCACAATTGGAAGTGTGAAAGACTCAGATGAATCAAAGGGATGTAGGAAGTAATTTATTCAGTCATAGAGTAAGTCAGGCCAATGGAATAGCATAGAAAGTGATGTGGTGGAGGCTAGGAACGCATACATTAGAGCTCATGGGAAGGTAGAGAGAGGACCTAGTAGTCAATCGGCGAAGAGGCGGGCCCGGAGCTGTTAGACTCGACCCCTTGCAACCACAAATAGGTGAGTACAAATAGGTGATACACACACACCCACACACACCACACACACACACACACACAACACACACGCACACACACCACACACACACACACACACACACAACACACACACCCCACACACACTCCACACACACACATTTTAAGAAAGGAAATACAAAATGAGGCACTAATCTACAGACCTGTTGTCTCTGACATGTATTGTGTGCGGAAGTCATGGAGCAGATATCAGGGCGAGAGTGGTGGAACACCTGAACGTAACAATATTATAAATGAAAACCCGCATGGGTTCATGGAAGGCAAATCCAGTGTCACAAACCTTCTGGAGTTTATGACAAAGGTATCAGAATTAAGACAGGGGAGGTGGGGGGGGGGGGGGGGGGGGGGGGGGGGGGGGGGTGAGGGGGGGGGGGGGGGGGGGGGGGGGGGGGGGGGGGGGGGGGGGGGGGGGGCGGGGGGGGGGGGGGGGGGGGGGGGGGGGGGGGGGGGAGAGAGAGGGGTGGGTTGATTCATTTTCCTAGACGACAGGAAGGCCTTTGACACAGTTCCCAAAGAGAATATGCAGAAAGCTGGAGATCAGGCGCATATAACTGGGAGGGCCTGCAATGGTTCAGGGAATACCTGACAGGGAGCAGCAACGAGTCATTGGATGGTTGAAGAAGGTATCACAGTGGGCGCCTGTGACGAGCGGGGGTCCCACAGGGGTCAGTTCTAGGGACCAGTGCAATTTTTGAGAGATGCGAACGACAAAATGGAAGGAATAGACTCTGAAGTGTCCCTTTCGTAGATGATGTGAAGTTGATGAGAAGAATTAAATCGGATGAGGATGAGGCCGGACTTGCAAAAGACCTGGACAAGCAGGACATGTGGTCCAGAAACAGCTTCTCGATCATTCTGCCACATGCAAAGCCATGAAGTATTGGTAGTGGGCAATGACGACCGCAGACAAGTATAGCAGGTGGACAAAGACTACAGACTTCAAACTTAGTGAGAAAGAGACCTATGAGTACCAAACACCGATCACGTCACCGGAGGCACACATCAACCAAAATAACTGCTGCAGCATACGGGCGCCTGGCAAACCTGAGAATAGCGTTCCGATACCTTAACAAGGAACTTCAAGACACTGTTACCCTCTGTATGTTTAGGCCATACTGGAGAATGGCAGCACCAACTGGAACCACACCTTGTCAGCACATCAGAGAAGTTAGAGAAAGTACCAAGGTATGCAACATGGCTCGTCCCAAGCTCAAGGGAATGTCATGCGAGGGAGAGGTTGAAGGAAATGCGGACTGACGACACTGAGGACAGAAGGGTCAAGGGAGACAATTAAAACGACATACAAGACATACTGCGGGGAATAGACAAGATCGACAGAGATAGGATGTTCCAGAGAGGGGACACAGAACAAAGGGTCACAACTGGAAGCTGAAGAGACCCCAGACGAGTCACAGGGTCGGTATAAGAAGTAATTCTTCAGTCATAGAGTCGTCAGAGTGGAGATCTAGCAAGTGACTTAGTCTGAGGCAGGAAACCATACATTGTTTTAAGTAGATGTATGACAAAGCTCAGAAGCAGAGAGGGAGAGGACCTAGTAGTGAATCATTTAAGAGGCGGGGCAGAGCAAGAAACTAGACCCATGCAACCACAATTAAGATGAATACACTTATAGAGTAAGCACACTCACACACAGCACACACAACAACACCACACACACCACACAGCACACAAACACACACACACACACACACACACCCAAAGTGTCAGCAAAGTTGCTAAGTGGTGTTGGGGTATGAACCGAAAAATACCCTGAGAGAGAATTCGGCGATCTGCCTGAAGGCCACAAAGTGATGGGGAGAGCCACAATTTTGTAATTGATCAGAAAGTAAACACATGGTGGGCGAGTCAGAGCGGGCAGCCTATTGTGTGTGCACAGGCGACGTTGCCACTGTGGTCCCCAAAAAGATAATAAAGTGAAACAATCGTGTGACCAGTGAAAGAAATACAGAGAAAAGGGTACACTAATATACGAGAAGAAATTGAGGTGGATCTACACAGGACTGTCACATCGAGCTGGAGAATCTACAGGCATGCTACAGCTGGCAATGCAAGTACTGTATCACCTATGCATGGTGTTTGGGCGTTGAGTTCAGGTTCCAATAACAGCCAAGCCGTGATAGACGAATGGGTCCAAACTCTCATAGCACGATAAAGAATAGGCACCAAGTATCAAAAAAGCAATAGCAATTGAAAACTATGGAAACAAGGCGAGTAATTACTATAAGCCAAGGTGGTAGGAAGAGCATGAATGGAAACAATGTAATAGGTGTCGGGTCCAAGTCCGGAGGGTGGGGGCCAGGTCACAAGACGTTGTGGTCAGTTAAGTGACCACTGAGACTCCTGGTGACCAGGAGGTTTTAAACGCTACGCTTCACACGGACGGATGGCCTGGGTTCAAATCCAGCCAGAGTAGAAACATTGGACCCTGTTAATCTTTCCACCTGTTGTCCTAGATTCCCCCATCCAGTAAAATGGGTACCTGGGTGTTAGTCGACAGGTTTGGGTCGGCATCCCTGGGACAATGACCAAATTTGCCTGAATTGCGGAGCATAACAAGGGGACATATCTATATAGTAGTAAGTCACTGTTGTCGCAAGACTGTATACCATTTAATATGTAACATTTAGAAAATAAAGATATTAATATATATTATACAACACTCCAATGCACAATTCCACTACTTCCATCATGAACATCAATTAATACAGACTATGTAACATTTTAAACCCAACTCTGCGAGGGTATATTTAACATAATGGCAGAATATTTATCGTGGTTTGGAGGATCGAATTTCCTTTGGCAATGCTACACACAGAGAGAGAACTGAAACAAGTATCTACAAAAGATACTTGTAGTTTCACTCATTACTTGTCGAGTACACAAAAATAACGACCATTCGGGTTGATTATCTGGCTGGTATAAGAGGAAGGGCACGAGTCAGAGTAAGGACAGCATCTGCACATTAGTCAGGGTAAGCAATATCATCACCGATCACTAATACTAACTTCCATATGATCTAAATGCGATCTTTAATACTGAACCAGTACTAAATTCTCTAACCTTATAGCTTAATTGCCATTGATAAGTTTCAACTACTCGATAGGGCCAACAACTTTTGGTCGAGCTTAGGCAATGTGGATTTTGTTGAAATTAGTCAGTCATTACTCTCGAACCCACTTTGACTTCTGTCGGCTTAGTCACGGCTATTAGTTTACGTCTGGTAAATTCTGCTGTTGATTTATTAAGTGTTTCACGGATCCTTCTAAAACCTTCGAGCTATGCTGGTAGCGATATGCTTATGAAATACATCAGTTTAAATTGGGTTTTGGCGTGGAATAAAACAACTCACAATAACCGCTTGTTCTACACCGTACAATGCATTATAGTTGTAATGTCACATTATATTTTATTATTAAATTTGAAGCATTGCAAGCAGATTTTATGGCACATTGAACATCCGGTATAACATCATCTCAAGTTTCACTATTGGGGTTGACAGTGGCTCTCAAAACATCTAGTACTTTCTTATTTGTACGTTCTGCCAAACCATTACTCACAGGATGATGGTGAACAATGGGTTGACTTAGAGATTTTGTACAAGGAACACAAATTATCAAGAATCTCTCTATTGCAGAATTCACCTCCATTAATCTGTTACTAGGGACTTAGGGGTGATATGCCTACAGATAATGCATTCTTTAAACGCTTTAGCTACTGTCTCGGCAGTCTTATCTGCAATATTAACTAACTCACAATATCTGGTGAAATGGTCTACCTAACACACAGATGTTTGTTTACCTAGGCGGGACACATATTCAAATGTGGTTAACAAATCAAGCGCAACTCTTTCCCACGGTTCGCTAGTAGTTGGATACACCTGGATTGGATTAGGACCATTGACATTTCCTTTATGCTGCATCGTGAACTAGCTGTAGAGCTACGTTCACTATGACAGTGAAATTACTAATTGGTATATTCTTCTGCTTGGAGTATCCAACTCGGCTTTCGAAACAGTAATTTCCTTGACTTATGACAAAGTCACTAATGGGTGCTGGTGGGCTTCACAGTCCAGAATAAGGTATTCCTGAGGCAGGATCGAATCACACCATACCACATGGACCTGTTCTATAGCATTCTTACAACCAGGCAATAAAATGTAGGGTCGCATTACTATAACAAACAATTCACGATAAAGCATCAGCAACGACATTGGACTGCCAGTGTACATGTTCAAAGTATGATTGAACATCTTGGATAGTCAAGGTCCAACCATGGCTAACCTCCAGTAGTTGATATGTTTCTGGAATAAGGTATCAGAGGTGCATGTCCGTCAAGTACGATAAACAGGGTACAAGTAATATGTCTCAGAAAAGCTTGCTAAAGTTTCTTGCTCCGTTACTGGAAACCTTTCGTTCAGCCTGTCGTAAGGATCTCGACTAGCAAATGCATACGCGTTGTATTTGCATCAGTCTTCTGAGGCCTAGTATGGCAACCTATGCCAAGTGAACTAGCACAATTGTCAGACAGAAGGGCTTAAAAAACAATCTGGAAATTTCAAAAATTGGTGCAGACATTAGCTATTCATTTAGTGTCCGGAATGCTCTTTCCTGATGGAAAGGTCCAAACAAAAGGAGCATCTTACTTAAGCAACTCAGTTAGGAGGAGCTGCTAATTGAAGAAAAATAGCTAAGAAAGCTCTATAGAAAACGCTTTTAACACAGCAAAGGATCCTTACAGCATCAGCAGTTTTTGGAGGATGGAAAGTTTGTACTGCCGTTTACTTTGCTTATGATCATTCATAATCCTCTAGGAGTGAATACGATGACCAAGAAACTAATTTCTGATCTGAAAAATTGAGACATTTGGACAAGCTTGATCTCTAATTGGCTTGCTTCAAGCTTACGCAAGTACTACAATCAAGTCTTGTCCAAATGTGTTCCACATCTTCCGGACAAGACGCTTACGTCACTAAGAACCCATAAGTGCTTTAAACCTAGAGACCTCTAAAGATATTGTCATGAGCCTAGAGAATGTGATAGTGGAGGATCGTAAATCCACAGGCCAAATTGGAGGAAGGATAATGACCAATGGGAGAGTGGAGAAAGCGGTTAACTCTTGAGGACAGTCCTCGTGAAGAGGGACTTGTACCAAAAACCCTTTGTAACAAGTCCAGTGTCAGAAGAAGACTTTTTATCTCCGATGTTACAAAAAAGAGCACCAAGTCCATGAAGTTTTACCTGGAGTATTTGGCTAAGAAGAGAGTCCATGGTGCAACGCCCCCGTTCCCGGTCTGTGACCAGGCCTCCTGGTGGATCAGAGCCTGAAACCCCTGCTGTTACTGCTGGCTGCTACATAATCCATGTTCGAGCCACAGCCCATCTGTCAGGTACCGAGACTTTAGGTGCTTGTCCAGTGGCCTGCTTGAAGACAGCCAGAGGTACATTGCCCCAAAAAAAATATACAGGGTCTAAAGCCAGCATAAAACAACAAAATACCTTTCATTCGTGGACTGCTTGCAGAGGCAAAGGCAATGTTCGCGCGCTTTCACTGAGACCCACATAAAGGATCACTTGGACAACGAAAAAATGGATCCCAGGTTACAAACCAATACAAGTGCCAGAGTGAACAGCAAAAGGGGGAAGTTTGGCCTGTACATTGCGAGTCACTTGTTTGCACAGAACTGCTAAATGCCGCAATGATGTAGTGGAAGTTTTAGCAGTAAATGGTCGAGAACCAAAACCTAGTCATGTGGTAGTCTAACAAGCCACCGGATGCAACATCCCAGCAATCAGGAACAGCTGTTAAAAATTGACCACTATCTGGAACAACATCTTGCTCCTGGGGGATTTCAACTTAAGGCACCTAAAATGGAGGAATATAGCAAAAAAATATTGTGCAGTAATAACACCAGGAGGACAGCTCTGATGAAAACTCACACTCCCACGAGCTTTTAAATCTCTGCCAAAATTCAATTTAAACCAGCAAATAATAGAGCCTACTAGACTGGAGAATACACTTGACCTCATCTTCACTAACAATAATGATCTGATAAGAAATGTCACCATAGCAAAAACAATCTACTCAGATCACAAAATAAATCAGGTCAGACATGTATGCGTGGGCCACAGACCGACACAAATGAGACTAGTCACGAGGGAGCTTTCACCAAATTCAACTTCAATAACAAAAACATAAAGTGGTACCAAGTAAATCCAAGTCCTAACCGATATAAGATTGGGAAGATACTCAGCAACACAGACCCCAACGTATGCCTAGAACAGATTAACTTGGTGGGCGCTCGATGTTATGCACAAGGCTTATTCCTCTAAGATAAAAGGAGGAGTAGAATAAAATAGAAAGAGACCAGGCGCTCCTTTACAGCGACGGAAAAAGAATAACAGAGCGGCTAAAAGAGGTCCAATATATCTGAAATGCGTAGGGAGACACTGGTCAGAGAAATAGCAAGCATCGACTCAAGCTAAAGGAATCTTATAGGAGTCAGGAACGCGGGGAAGAACTAAAACCATTAATTGAAATCGAAGAAACCCAAAGTATTTTCTTCTTCCTATCCAATCAAGTCGAGAACAACAACCGGCATTGGGGCCCCTACTTAAACAAAATGGTCCTACACAGAGACAGCAAGGAAAGAGTGAGGCTACTCAAGTCCCAATATGTACTCCGTTGTTTAGCAAAGCCGCTAACCAGACTGAGAGTCGAAGATCAAAATGAATTTTTTTTATGAAAGACCACAATTTTGGGTTTAACACAAGCCTATCCGATGTTATCCTGACGCCAAATGACTTCGAACAAGCGATAAATGACATGCCCATGCACTCTGCCCCAGGGCCAGACTCATGGAACTCCGTGTTCATCAAGAACTGCAAGAAGCCCTTATCACGAGCCTTTTCCATCCTATGGAGAGGGAGCATGGACACGGGGGTCGTCCCACAGTTACTAAAAACAACAGACAGCCCCACTCCACAAAGGGGGCAGTAAAGCAACAGCAAAGAACTACAGACCGATAGCACTAACATCCCATATCATAAAAATCTTTGAAAGGGTCCTCCCCTCAAGGAAGGTTCCTTGATGTTGGTGAGGGGCTCTTGATTTAGGGAATTGGATCTGTGCTCCAGTTCCCCAAATTAAGCCTGAATGCCTTCCACATCCCCCCCCAGGCGCTGTATAATCCTCCGGGTTTAGCGCTTCCCCCTTGATTGTAATAATAATAATAATAATTTGAAAGGGTCCTAAGAAGCAAGATCACCACCCATCTAGAAACCCATCAGTTACACAACCCAGGACAACATGGGTTTAGAACAGGTCGCTCCTGTCTGTCTCAACTATTGGATCACTACGACAAGGTCCTAAATGCACTAGAAGATAAAAAGAATGCAGATGTAATATATACAGACTTTGCAAAAGCCTTCGACAAGTGTGACCATGGCGTAATAGCGAACAAAATGCGTGCTAAAGGAATAACAGGAAAAGTCGGTCGATGGATCTATAATTTCCTCACTAACAGAACACAGAGAGTAGTCGTCAACAGAGTAAAGTCCGAGGCAGCTACGGTGAAAAGCTCTGTTCCACAAGGCACAGTACTCGCTCCCATCTTGTTCCTCATCCTCAATTCCGACATAGACAAGGATGTCAGCCACAGCACCGTGTCTTCTTTTGCAGATCACACCCGAATCTGCATGACAGTGTCTTCCATTGCAGACACTGCAATGCTCCAAGCGGACATCAACCGAATCTTTCAGTGGGCTGCAGAAAACAATATGAAGTTCAACGATGAGAAATATCAATTACTCAGATATGGTAAACATGAGGAAATTAAATCTTCATCAGAGTACAAAACAAATTCTGGCCACAAAATAGAGCGAATCACCAACGTCGAAGACCTGGGAGTGATCATGTCGGAGAATCTCACCTTCAAGGACCATAACATTGTATCAATCGCATCTGCTAGAAAAATGACAGGATGGATAATGAGAACCTTCAAAACTAGGGAGGCCAAGCCCATGATGACACTCTTCAGGTCACTTGTTCTATCTAGGCTGGAATATTGCTGCACACTAACAGCACCTTTCAAGGCAGGTGAAATTGCTGACCTAGAAAATGTACAGAGAACCTTCACGGCGCGCATAACGGAGATAAAACACCTCAATTACTGGGAGCTCTTGAGATTCCTGAACCTGTATTCCCTGGAACGCAGGCGGGAGAGATACATGATTATATACACCTGGAAAATCCTAGAGGGACTAGTACCGAACTTGCACACGAAAATCACTCACCACGAAAGCAAAAGACTTGGCAGACGATGCAACATGCCCCCAATGAAAAGCAGGGGTGTCACTAGCACGTTAAGAGACCATACAATAAGTGTCAGGGGCCCGAGACTGTTCAACTGCCTCCCAGCACACATAAGGGGGATTACCAACAGACCCCTGGCATTCTTCAAGCTGGCACTGGACAAGCACCTAAAGTCGGTTCCTGACCAGCCGAGCTGTGGCTCGTACGTTGGTTTGCGTGCAGCCAGCAGCAACAGCCTGGTTGATCAGGCTCTGATCCACCTGGAGGCCTGGTCACGGACCGGGCCGCGGGGGCGTTGACCCCCGGAACTCTCTCCAGGTAAACTCCAGGTAATATTTGTATTAACCCAGAAGAGACGACATATTTGTATTAACCCAGGAGAGACGACATATTGTATTAACCCAGGAGAGACGACATATTTGTATTAACCCAGGAGAGACGACATATTTGTAGTAACCCAGAAGAGACGACATATTTGTATTAACCCAGGAGAGACGACATATTGTATTAAACCAGGAGAAACGACATATTTGTATTAACCCAGGAGAGACGACATATTTGTAGTAACCCAGAAGAGACGACATATTTGTATTAACCCAGGAGAGACGACATATTGTATTAACCCAGGAGAGACGACATATTTGTATTAACCCAGGAGAGACGACATATTTGTAGTAACCCAGAAGAGACGACATATTTGTATTAACCCAGGAGAGACGACATATTTGTAGTAACCCAGAAGAGACGACATATTGTATTAAACCAGGAGAGACGACATATTTGCATTAGCCCAGGAAGGACAACATATTTGTATTAACCCAGGAGAGACGAAAATATTTTATTTAACCCCGGGGGTAATAATCCTGATAACCCAAACATGTGGTTTAAATATGTTTTTGTTTAG
>NW_026497019.1:27500-40535 GCF_026875155.1 Cherax quadricarinatus | reverse complement strand
CATCTCTACAGCCAAATTTGTCAGCAAACTAGATTTATTAAGAGGATATTACCAAGTACCTCTCTCACCAAGAGCTCGAGACATTTCAGCTTTCGTTGTGAAAGATGGGTTATTCAACTATACAGTTACACCTTTCGGATTATGCAATGCGGCTGCAACTTTCCAGCGTCTTATGAATGAGCTCACCTTTCCTTTACAAGGAGTGGCCGTATACTTAGACGACTTGGTTGTTTTTAGCGATAGTTGGCTTGATCATTTGGTTAGTCTGGGAGAACTTTTCAAGGCTTTATCAAGTCAAAATTTCACCATCAATCTAGCCAAATGCGTTTTTGGTCAGGCCAAGGTACGTTATCTAGGGTTTGAAATAGGACAAGGCACAGTGGCCCCGATTCAAGCGAAAATCCAAGCCATCTCAGATTTTCCTTCTCCCTCGGACCGGAAAGGAATTCAACGTTTTTTAGGAATGACAAGATACTACAGGAGATTCTGTGCCAATTATGCCCAGGTCGCCGCACCTCTGACAGAACTTACTAGTTCAAGAGTGAAGTTTAAGTGGACCCAAGATTGTGAAGAAGCTTTTCGAAGATTGAAGCGTCTTCTCTCCTCGGCTCCTCTCCTACAAAGTCCAAACTTTGAGAAACCATTTACCTTACACATAGATGCTAGCAGTTATGCTCTAGGAGCCGTGTTACTTCAAAATTCTACCAATAATGACATTCTTCACCCTATTTGCTATTTTTCCTCTAAACTACGCCCCCATCAACTTAATTATTCTACTGTAGAGAAAGAGGCTTTAGCCCTTGTGGTGGCTTTAGAACATTTCGACGTGTACCTGAGCTCTTCACCCCATAAAATTTTTGTATATTCTGGCCATAACCCCCTTACATTTATTAACACTATAAAATCTAAAAATCTCAGGATATTAAGATGGGCACTTAGAATTCAACCCTAGGCTTTTGAAATTTCACATATAAAAGGTCCCGATAATGTACTGGCTGATGCTCTGTCCCGCTCCTAACATATGTTTCTTTTTTGTTCTTGTGTTATTAATAATGTTCTATTTTTGTCCAGATGGAGTGAGACTAAAATATCTTCACGAGGTCTTCGGGACATGTGAGCGGGGATGAAGAGTTTCTGTATGAAGTTCTGCACTTACTTCATCTCCAGGCACTCCCGAAAGGTCCTTCGTGACAAGAACTTAATTACCGATCCCACTCTTGGAGGGTGGGGGTGTTACGATGTATCGTAATATTTCTTTGCTTTTATCATCCAGATAATACTACCTCGCTAGCTGCTTCGGTAATAGCTGAACCGAAGCCGCTGGATCGTCGTAGATTTTTTTTTTTTTTTTTTTTTTTTTTTTTTTTTTTTTTTTTTTTCCTCTCAGCGCAATTTTTTTTTATATTTTATTTAAAAGACATACATAGTACATAAAAGTAAACGACAAATTACATAGTGAAAACAGTGATGAAAAATTCTGCATAGTACATGTACTTTCCAATTAACATATTACATCTGAAATACACAAATCTGTACAGTAAACAATGACCATTCCAATCCTTGAAGTAATGACATTATGTCTGGAACACTAAATCTAACCTAAAGACCCTTGGTAAGTACATCTAATTCCTGATTGTACATCCTTCCACGGAATGTACACCTTACATTCTGAAAACACTACCCCCCCCCTTCTTGCGTGTCAAGCCACCTGACACGTAACAATCTTTATATGTAACTGTATATTGTATGAAATGCTTTCATTATTCCATATTGAACAACATGATACGTTCAGTATAACTCAATGTATTGATATAATATAAAATTCAATTCTACATGATTCATGTACAACATATATCTACTAAACACCCAAACATATCACCTTCTCCAGGAAGGTATAAATATATACATATGTTACATACACTTTACAACACAACCAGTAAAACAACAAAAACCTAATCCTATGTCATCCATCAATTACCCTATAATATATATCAACTCAACGGTAACCTAAACCTACGGGCTCTATAGAGCTCCCATGAAAAAACAATATGTAATAAGAAAACAGGATAAGTCAAGCTTTCTAAAAATGTTTCGCCCATATCATTAAAACCACTACTAAGATGTAAGTCTGTTAGCACAAAACATAACAGTGCATGACCTTCACACGTCGATAAATACTGAAGCCTTCCTACCACACGCAATACTTCATGTGTATATATATATTTCGCATTCACACAGTGCACCCACATTGTCATTTCATTACACACATACCAATAATTTCGTTGCAGATATATAATATTCCATCACATTACGACATCTGTCGTCCTTTGTCAAATGCATAATTGATAATTAAATTGAAGAACTTGTATCGTTCACAAAACACAACCCGCTCATCACACAGTCAAAGGCACTTATATCTTAGTGCTATATTCATTCTCTTCCACACTAAACCCTTTCACACTGTCCTTATCGGGAAGCCAGCCCGCCGCGACCCCTTACATTGCACGTAAATCCCATAAATCCCTCAACCGAAAACTCCGATAGCCCTCAGTAAAAGCAGTCTCCCAACTCCCTCCATAAATTTCCCTATTACGACACTTAGTTCTGTAAAATATCGCAGCTAACACCTTTATCCTCTCATCCACGCCCATCTCCCTCATGGCCCATGACGTATATATAAAATCCGTGACCAAATACGCCACTTCATTCTCCACCATCTTACTCAACCCACCTATATCCAAACTTAAAGCCTGCAACACCTGCAACCCTCCCCCACCCACTAACCTGAACACCTTTCCTAACCAGACCCGCACAACTTCTATACAGTCACAAAAATATACCGCATGCAAAATTGTCTCCATGCTTCCACACGCTCTACTTTCCCCTCCCTCCCTTATCCTCCTGTTGAATAGGACAACCCCAGACGGCAAAATCCCATGTAAAAATCTAAACATTACCTCCCGAACACCCGGTTTTACACGTAATTGTTTTAGACGCGTCCATATTTCGTTCCACGCGTACATAGGGTATGCTCCTTTAACAGCAGCCACCACTGACCTACCTTCCACTCCTTCGAGGACCCGCAATTTAACACACGACGGATTCCTCACTGTCATTAATAACCTCAACATGGCCTCACCAACTATTAAATCCCTACCCCCCCCCACCGTTGCATATCGTTACGTACTCTCACAAGTCCACCTCCCCTCCCGCCCCCCTCCCTTATATAACTTCGTTTTAGGTACACGCTCATCATCCTTTTTTCCAGAGGTAAAAGTCCCAGCCCTCCCCGACTGACCGGAAGTGTTAACACCGCTCTACTTAACCATTCGCAGCCCGATCCCCATATAAACCTAAAAACCCCATGTTGTAAACGTTTCACCTCACGTCTCATCATCGGGTACATGACAACGACATGCCATATCTTGCTGTACAATAGCACGTTCGTCACGATTACTCTTTGATGCAGCGTTAGTTGCGCCGCCCTCAAACCACCAAGTCTTTTCAATACTCCATCCACTATTCGCACCGAATTCACCTCTTGAGCCACCCGTGTATTTCTCACATAAATTATCCCACATATCATTAGTTGATCCACCACCTTCCACCCACCTCCTACCACCTCATCCCCATTTGTACTATCCCTTAGGTCTAGAAACTTAGTCTTCTCAACATTAATTTTCATACCTGAAGCCTCTCCAAACACATCCACCACCTTACCCACCCTAAGCAAGTCCCTCTTACCTCTCGCCAAAACAGTCGTGTCATCCACATAACCTACGATACCAGCCCCCCCCTCTCCCCGGTCAGTACCCTCCCCACCTCCCGCAACACACCTCCGAATGGCCCTATAAAATGGATCCTGTATACACGCAAACAATATTTGTGATAGTGGGCAGCCTTGGCGCAGTCCCCGTCGCATCTGTATTTTAACTTCTAGCCTCCCGTTAACCTGCACCCTCATCGACGCCCCCTGATACAATAATTTTATCCAGGATATTATTTCTTCCCCAAAACCTTGCCAACGCATAAACCTCCATAACGCTTCCCTTTATACACTATCATAAGCAGCCTTCCAATCTAACGCCAATACACCTCCGTCACCCAACTCCCCCCGTTTCTCTATAAATTCTCGAATCATGCCATGCCCTTCATACATCGACCTTCCTGGCACCCCATATTGCCCCCTATCAATTACCTTGCCTATTACCCTCTTGATTCTGTTCCCTAATATTCTCGCAAACAACTTACAATCTCCACACATAAGCGAAAGTGCCCGATAATCCATTACCGTTGACTGCTCCCCTTTCGGTACCAACACCACAACGGCCGTCCGTTGCTGCTCTCCCATTACCTCAGCCGCCTTAAGTATGTTAAACAGCCTTACTAAAAAAAACCCTCAGAACCCCCCAATTCTTTACGTAGAAATCATTTGGCAGTCCGTCTATACCCGGCGCCTTTCCCAAGCTCACTCCTGACAACGCCTGCCAAATCTCACACTCCGTAATCGGCCCACCTAATGCCACCCGATCTTGACCATCAAGCTCACACTGCACATACTCTCCCATTTCCCCCAATGCCACTTCACGGAAGCCCACGCTTTGCGTATATGACTTAAACCAAGCTCTAATACTCTCCTTTAAACCCTCAATGTCCTGCACTGGATAGCTTGCTCCTCCTCTTGCATAACAGTCACGCAGCTGCCCTTCAAGATATCTTTGAAACCCATACTTTAACCGATTATATTCCCTCCCACGACAAATATAATATTCTCTGATACGATTTTTAGCCACCGAATCCGACCAATTTACCAGTTCATCATCCCCCGGCGCCTCATCCACCAACCGTTCCCACAATTGCGCAAAAGACTGACGACATTCCTCGCCCTGCAAAAGCTTCACATTTAACTTCCAATAACCTTGGCCCCTTCTAGGCAATCCCTCCCATTCTAGGTCCACCATTACTCCTCTGTGATCCGAAAAAACCGCGTCCACCACACGCACTCTGCTCACTATTACTGTTCGGGGCAAATACAAGCGATCCAGTCTAGCCGCATATCCACGTCTAACAAAAGTATGTTCTACAACCCCACCCCCTCCAACGTCCATTAACCCTACTCCATTTAATAATTCCCCCAAAATCCCCGAACAATACCCTGCCCCTCTAGGTTCCACATCCTTACGCCTTATCACACAATTCCAATCACCACCAATTACAGCTACACCCGGCAAAGCACGCAAATAATATACTAGGACATCCTTCACAAATTTATTCTTAATACGCACATCTCCCTCTGCCGGACCATACACACACACCAAACTCATCTGTACCCTACCCCACCACCAATCTACACGAATCACCCTCCCCTCCCCACCCTCACAATGCCTCACTACGAACGGGCTAGTTTCCCTTACCAGGATGGCAACTCCTCCTTTCAACCTTATCGCATGCTCCACATTCACATTATACCCATTCACCTTCAACTCATAACCTGGTCTGTAGTTGTGTTCCTGCACGAACACCACATCAACACTATTACGTACCAAATATTCACTAAACCATACACTTTCTCTCTGATCTAAATCCATTAATGTTCAATGTCGTGCACTTGAAGCTTACAGAGTGGTTTTCCTTCTTGACCCTGGTACTGTCTTGCCTCCAGATCGTTTCGTGACACCTCGGTCCCTCTCACCCCCTTTAGAAACGCTCTTAACCAACTCCTGCCCCTTAGGGCCGCTATGTCCTCTCTGCGTAACTTCCGCCCAGGACTTTTTGCCAGTGCGCTGAGCAGGCGTGATCACATCCTCGGAGTCAGATAGCGCAGCAGCGCGCTTCCGTGATGCTCCCTCTGCTTGCATCATGTCGTCTGTTACATTGTCCCGGTGGACCTCCACCTCCACCGCTTGCATCAAAATATTCTTATCACACTGCGCAGACCGCAGATCCTGTTCCACGCCCTGATCCACAGCAGACCCAAGAACTAGGTCTGAACTCCCAACCTTCCCAATACTCTTGTCAGCCAATAACACATTTAAAGCCATGGCTAATGAGTCTTCCACATCGCTATCACTCGCAGTCGGGGTGTTCTCTTCCAACACCTGAGCTGCGTTCAATGAAGGGGTGTCCCCCCCCCTCGTCACACCTGCTGACTCCATCTCCTCCGCTCTCTCGACCTCCTCACTCCAGGACCCACCTTGTGTAGGCAGAGTCACATAAGGCAAATCTTGCTCATCCTTCTCTACTGCTGTATGTCGTTGCCGTTGTTCCATGTTGCCACGCCTCCTTCCACACAGAGCCGCTAGGTGATCATATGACTCACACATCCGACAGGTCCGGCGTTGTCCAGCGTATGTCACAAACAGCTGGGTCCGAAATTCTGGCAGCACTACGTACGACGGAATAGGGTAACGTAACGTCATCTTCACAGAATACGTTCCTTCGAGTATCCCTGCGTATGGCCCAGTAGCCCACTTCCCAACAGTGGCCATATGTACTGTACCATATTTGCCCATCGCAAGACGGATGTCAGAATCATCCGCCTCGAATGGCACATGTCTAATCTTAACCCATGTGTAATGGCGAAAGAAAACGTCGTGAAGTCGCACGGTCACAGCGGAGTTAACTGTCAAAGTAACCTCCTGGTACTTGTCTACCACCGCCTCATACACACTTGCCAAATTAAACTTGACAAAGATCCTCGTCGTGCCATTCAGCGCTACTCCACATATCTCCTCGTTAGCAATACCACATGTATCTCGTATGATTGCAGGTAGTAGCAGGTCCATAGAAGTTCCTGTCACAGCCCCACGGATAAGCTCAACACAGACTGTTTATGCGTCTCCGGCTGGCCTGCGCCATGCTGTGAAAATATAACTGCCACTAATCAACGCCAGGGGCAGCAGCAGCGCACGTCCTCACTACTCAAAGATTGAGTGACGAAATGAGGTAGCTCGCCTGAAAACAGCAGAGGGGTGCAGAGCACAACCGCACTCTACCGTGGTCAGGCAGCGAATGGTTGTTGAAATATCTCTTATAAACAACTTTCCTTGTATGAATCTTATTCTGGTTTGTCTCTGTAGATGCCTTCCTTTCTCCTTACATTGTCAAATGCTCTAGACTTCATAACACTCGTGACTTTTCTTCCAACCTCTTCTCCTTTCATCTTTACCATATTTCTCCCTTTGTTTTCTCTTTTTCTGCTTAGTATGTTCTGTCATTCAGTTTCCCCCTCCCCCCGTCCCCCTGTGATTTTGGTCCTATACATTGTGGGTCCTTAGCTCTCGTGCAGAGCTCCTTGTGGGTCCTTAGCTCTCCTGCAGAGCTCCTTGTGGGTCCTTAGCTCTCCTGCAGAGCTCCTTCTGGGTCCTTAGCTCTCCTGCAGAGCTCCTTGTGGGTCCTTAGCTCTCCTGCAGAGCTCATTGTGGGTCCTTAGCTCTCCTGCAGAGCTCCTTGTGGGTCCTTAGCTCTCCAGCATTGTTTATTTTCTTGTCTTAGACTGACACAACTTTTACTACTACTACTACGACTACCACTCCTTTACTATTATTTCTGCCTCTTCTACTACTACTACTGCTTCCCTTCACTCTCCTTTCTATCTCTTGAAGCACAAATTACTCCCACATCTACTTCTACTTCCACCACCATCATTACCACTTCCACTACTTCTCTTTCCTCCTCTCTTCCTCCCGTCACTGTCCTCCTCGCCTCTATATACTGGCTCACTCACTCTCTTCATAAGATTTTCTCTCTTTCATGTGCGGATTATTTGTGTATGAGCTGACGATGTTATATGCAAGGTGTCTGAAGTCTATAATAAAATGATTAAAATAGTGAAGTTTAGAAAATACTTGATCGATGAAAGAGCATTCTTCCTCAAGGAATTCACTACTACAGATTCGGAGGACACAAAGGAAGAAACTTATGATTACACTACGTTTAGTTTTGGTGTTGTGGTGAGAGTAGAAATTGGGAAGATCGTGCTGGTTGGTCGGTGTTCGGTAGACTTTAAAATGATGTTTTTACAACATGGCTGAACATCTTGCCAAGAAACGTCTTCAACATTATCCTAAACAGAAACACACCTATTGGGACATGCCGGGCAGGTTTCTCTCAGATCACAGCAATCAACTTTAACACTCTCCACCTGACCCTTCACTTCGCTATGCTCACTATATATACTCAAATGCTCTGCTCACGTAGATCTGTGTGTGTGACTTGTGGACGAAACGTTGTCATTAAAGGATCGCATTACATTGCATGTGTCTACTTTTCCATCGCGTCGGTATTGTATATCATTTATCTCCATATTATTGTAATAGCTTATTAATATTATGTAACATAATATTACATAATAAAATATAATGTGGCAAAATAAAACATAACATATGAGATTATGTTTGAACAAAGGACACTGTATACAGAACAAAGCCTCGTATATAGGCTAGGAAGGATTAGTTATGAAAGGAAAAAAGGGAATATAAATGCATAGGGTCGGCTGCGCTAAGTGTGTCATGATAAGTGTGTATGCACCTGAAGAAGTATAGACGAAAGAGAGAGAGATTTTGGGAGATGTTAAGTGAGTGTGTAGGAACTTCTGAACCAAGTGAGAGAGTAAATGCTAAAGTAGGAGAAACGCTTAAAGAAGGTGTGGTAGATACGTTATTGCTGTGCCAGGTGTAAATGATAATTGGCGGCCTTTGATCGAACTTTGTATAGAAAGGGGTTTGGTTAGTTAGTTAGTAAAGATTATGCGGCATTCTCCCGGCCCGGGCCTTTTCCAAGTGGTGGCCCGGCCTTGGCTCCCTCTTTAGGGAGTGTCTGAGACCTAAGTCTCCCATGGGAGGAGGCACAAGTACCTCCTCATCTTTGGGACCAACTGTCCCCAGGCCTAGCCACAAGCTAGGCCTCTCTGGTCTGCCATTCCCGCCCAAGGGGGCAAATGGGAATGATAGTCTTATGAGCGAAAGGCTCGGGCTCAGGCACCTACCCTACCCTAGAAGGGTTAGGCATGGTATCGATGATGGGGGGGGGTTTGGTTATATGTAATACATATTTTAAGAAAAAAATGGGTAAATAAGAATATAAGATATGATATGATTATATATATATATATATATATATATATATATATATATATAATATATATATATATATATATATATATATATATATATATATATATATATATATATATATATATACATATCGTGCCAAATATGTAAAACTGGTCAATTAGCGAGTACTCATTTAAAATTAAGTCCTTTCTAAAATTTTCTCTTATACGTTTAAAGATATATATTTTTTATTTAATGTTAATGTAAAAATTTTTAATTTTGCACCAAAAGAATCTTAGAAAACTTACCTAACCTTATTATAACAAGAACAATTTATTTTAGCCTAACCCAACTAAATATATTTTAGATTTGTTTACAATAATTTAATACTAAACAAACACAGCGAAATATATTTTTTTCGTTAGGTTCAGAATGATTTTGGCGAAATTATTGTATACACAAATTTTGGCTTGGCCTATATGGCAAGATGAGCGTTGCTAGTTAAGCCAAGATCGCAAGCTCTGCCTATTCGGCACGACATATATATATATATATATATATATATAATATATATATATATATATATTTATATATATATATATATTATATATATATATATATATATATATTAGGGGGTAATGGCAGCAGTTTGTTGGACTATGTATTGGTAGATAAAAGACTTTTGGGTAGACTTCAGGATGTAATAATAATAATAATAATATAATATCTTTATTTACTACAAGTACTTGAAGTTAAACAAGCCTGGCTGACATCAATGACACTACTATATAGAATATCTCTTGATATACAGAGCATTTCGGGAAAATTAGGTCCTCGCCTCAGGATGCGACCCACACCACATAGACAACCGGTGTAAAGACACGCCCAATGTTTCTACCCACGCAGAAAATCGAACGCAGACGCTCGCCGTGTGAAGCGAGAGCTTTAAACGATAAGGCCACTGGACACCATGAACGTGTTTATAGAGGGACCACAGCTATATCAGATCACTTTTAAGTTGTAGCTACAGTGAAAGTAAAAGGTAGATGGGATACAAGGAAGTAGCAAGTAAGTGAGAGGTGAAGATTTATGAACTAAAGGAGGAGACAGTTAGGGTAAGATATAAACAACTATTTGAGGATAGATGGGTTAGTGAGAGTTACAGTAAAGTAGGTGCGGGAAGGAAGAAGACCGATTGGTGGAATGGTGAGATAAAGAGAAAAAGTTAGTATACGAGAGGTTTTTGCAAAGTATAAGTGATGCAAGGAAGGAGTATATGGAGAATAAAAGAGGTAAAGAGAGTGGTGAAGTAATGTAATAAGAGAGCAAATGATAGAGTTGGTCAGATGTTATCAACAAATTTCGATTGAATATAAGAAAAAGTTTTGGATTGAGATAAATAAGTCGAGAAAGTTTAGGAACGAATGGATTTGATGGATAAAAATTGGAAAGGTGAGTAATTAAATGGAGAGTTAAAGGTATCGGGAAGATTGAAACAATATTTTGAGGAATTGTTAAATGTTTATGATGATAGGGAAAGCTGTGATTTCGTGTATAGGGCAAGGGAATAACATCTTGTAGGAGGGAGGAGGAGCGAGTTGTGAGTGTGGGGAAAGTGCGTGGGGCAGTGGGTAGAATGAAAGAGGGTAAGGCAGCCGGGATTGATGGGGTAAAGATAGAAATGTTAAAACAGGTGGGGATATAGTTTTGGAGTGGTTGGTGTTTTTATTTAATAAATGTATGGAAGAGAGTAAGGTGCCAAGGGATTGGCAGAGAGCATGCATAGTTCCTTTGTATAAAGGCAAAGGGGACAAAAGAGTGTAAAAATTATAGGGGAATACGTCTGTTGATGTAAACTGAGAGAGTTATTATTGAAAGAATTAAGAGTAAGACGTAGAGCAGGATAGCAGATGAACAAGGAGGCTTCAGGAAGGATAGGGGGTCAATGTTGCATATGTTGCAAATGTATGGAATAGGAGGTAAGTTACTGAAAGCACTGAAGATTTTTACAAAGATAGTGAGGCTCAGGTTAGAGTATGTAGGAGAGAGGGAGATTATTTCCTAGAAAAAGTGGGCCTTAGACAGAGATGTGTGATGTTAACATAGTTGTTCAATGTTTTTATAGGTGGGGTTATAAGAGAAGTGAATGCTGGGGCGTTGACACTGTGCTTTTGTGAGATTCTGAAGAGAAGTTGCAGTGGTTGGTGGATGAGTTTGATAAGGTATATTAAAGAAGGAAATTAAAAGTGAATATAGGAAAAAGGAGTAAGGCGATGCGGATAACAAAAAAATTAGGTAACGAAAGATTAGAGGAGCTGTATGTATTCAGATATTTGGGAGTGACGAGGGGAAAAAAGTGAGTGGTGCATTGAAAAGTCTGTGGAGACAAAGTACTTTGTC
This sequence comes from Cherax quadricarinatus, assembly GCF_026875155.1. Lineage (NCBI taxonomy): Eukaryota > Metazoa > Arthropoda > Malacostraca > Decapoda > Parastacidae > Cherax > Cherax quadricarinatus. Next base: position 29,082 of record NW_026497019.1, on the reverse strand, counting down.
CATGGAAGCAAAGAGGGGGATTGTATGAGAGTATAGTTATACAACACGGCTGGTGAATGTTGCAACAAGGAGAAGGTTGGAGGCAGTGGAGATGTCATCTCTGAGGGCAATGTGTGGTGTGAATATAATGCAGAAAATCCGTACTTTGGAAATTAGGAGGGGTTGCTGAGGTGGTCGGACATGTAGAGAGGATGGAACGAGAGTGGAGGGAAGGTAGGGTAGTGGTCGATCTATAGGAGGGAGGGGATAAAGGAGGTTTTCTGTTTTCAAGGGGCTTGGACTTTCAGCAAGCATGCGTGAGTGTTAAATAAGAGTGAATGGGGACAAATGGTTTTTAGGATTTGACGTGCTGTTGGAGTTTGAACAAGGTAACATTTATAAAGGGATTGAGGGAAATCTGTAGGCCGGACTTGAGTCTTGGAGATAGGAAGTACAGTGTCTCCACTCTGAAGGAGGGGTATGTTGCAGATTTATAACTGAAGTGTGAGCAAGACGTTGGTGGGAAGCGGCCGACGTGTTAATAAAAAATGAAAACAATAATAATTGTAATCTCATATTTCTACAACTATTACAAACCCAACTGTATAGAAACCACAAGTGATAACAGTAGCAACAGTTGTAAGGAAACGTGCCTGGATTGATGAATTATTATTATTATTGTTATTATTATTATTATTATTATTATTATTATTATTATTATTATTATTATTATTATCATATAGTTTAATTATCGTATAGTTTGCGACCACTGTCAGCCTCAGAATTATCTCTGAGTTACCAAACCTTGCCACGTGGAGGCCAGTGCTTCGTCTTTAAGGTTCACCTACCCACTTACTGTGTTCTTTATGCTTTCCCCAGGTCCATGTATCCATTAGTCAATATGTGTCCCCTCAGATATTCTCCCTTCCTCACTTCCTATCCTACACTCAGTAATCTTACCTTCCCCAGGTTCATGTGTCCAGGAGCCCATCTGTGTCCACTCAGATGTTCTCCCTTCCCCACTTCCTATCCTACACTCAGTAATCTTACCTTCCCCAGGTTCATGGGTCCAGGAGTCCATCTGTGTCCCCTCAGATATTCTCCCTTCCCCACTTTCTATCCTACACTTCTTATCCTACACTCAGTAATCCTGCATCTAAGCTTTCCCCAGGTTCATGGCTCCAGGAGTCCATCTGTGTCCCCTCAGATATTCTCCCTTCCCCACTTCTTATCCTACACTCAGTAATCCTGCATCTAAGCTTTCCCAGGTTCATGGCTCCAGGAGTCCATCTGTGTCCCCTCAGATATTCTCCCTTCCCCACTTCTTATCCTACACTCAGTAATCCTGCATCTAAGCTTTCCCCAGGTTCATGGGTCCAGGAGTCCATCTGTGTCCCCTCAGATATTCTCCCTTCCCCACTTCTTATCCTACACTCAGTAATCCTGCATCTAAGCTTTCCCCAGGTTCATGGGTCCAGGAGTCCATCTGTGACCCCTCAGATATTCTCCCTTCCCCACTTCTTATCCTACACTCAGTAATCCTGCATCTAAGCTTTCCCCAGGTTCATGGGTCCAGGAGTCCATCTGTGTTCCCTCAGATATT
>NW_026497019.1:0-22500 GCF_026875155.1 Cherax quadricarinatus | reverse complement strand
AGTGACTAGTTAATGATCCTGGTAGTGACTAGTTACTGATCCTGGTAGTAACTAGTTAATATCCTCGTAAAGACTAGTTAATGATCCTGGTAGTGACATAGTACTGAATATGGTAGTGACTAGTTGAAGATCTGGTAGTGACTAGTTATGATCTGGTAGTGATAGTTACTGATCCTTTGGATAGTAACTAGTTAATAATCTGGTGTGACTAGTTAATGTCCTGGTAGTGACTAGTTATGATCTTGGTAGAAAACTAGTTAATAATCCTGCGTAGTGACTAGTTAAAGTTCATGGTTAGGACAGTTAATGATCTGGGAGTGAATTTAGTTAATGATTTCCTCGGTAGTGACATAGTTAATTGGATCCTGTATGTGACTAGTTAATGATCTGTAGTGACAAGTTAATGATCTGGTGTAGTGACTCAGTTAAGATCCTTGGTAGTTGACTAGTAATGACTGGTAGTGATATACGTGAATGATCCTCGGTAGTGACTAGTTAATGATCCTGTTGTGATAGTTAATGGATCCGGTAGTGACTAGTAATTATTCTGGTAGGTGGACTAATTAATGATCCTGGTTAGTGGGACTAGTTAAATGGATCCTGGTACGTGACTAGTTAATGATCCTTGTGCTCTTTTTTTCGATGCTTTCTTCGTCTGCTTATTATTGGACCATTTTCCATTCGGGTATAGTGACTAGTTAATGATCCCTGGTAGTGACTAGTTAATGATCCTTGGTAGTGACTGTAATGAGTCCTGGTGTGACTAGTTATTGGATCCTTGGTAGGTGACTAGTTACTGATCTGGTAGTGACAAGTTAATGATCTGGTAGTGACTCTAGTTAATGATCTTTGGTGTAGTGGACTAGTTAATGATCCTGGTAGTTGAAACTTGACGTTACTGATTGCTGGTAGTGACTAGTTATTGAACAAGTTCACTGAAAATTCTCATAATTTTCAGTCTCACATGTGCGGGTCTATTTATGTCCTTGCATAATTTTTAAATACATATATGTATATATATATATATATTATTTATATATATATATATATATATATTATAATTAATAATATATTATATATATTTTTTTTTTTTTTTTTTTTTTATTTATCACCTCTGGCGATTTCCCAAAGGCAAGGAGTGGCTCGGAAAAAGAAAAAACGCTTTCACCATCATTTCACTCATCACTGGCTTGCCAGAAGGGTGGCTTTTATATACAGTTTTTAAAATGCAACATTAACACCCTTCCTTCAGAGTGCGAGGCACTGTATCTTCCCATCTCAGACTCAAGTCCGGCCTACGGTTTCCCCCGTAATCCCATTCATAGAATGTTACTTTGCTCACACCTCCCTCAGCACGTCAAGTATTAAAAACCATCTTGTCTCATATCACTCCTATCAAACACGCTCACACAGGCCTGCTGGAAGTCCAAGCCCGCTCGCACAACAAACTCCGTTACCCCCTCCTCCAACCCTCTAGGCCGACCCCTAACCCCGCCTTCCTTCCACTACCAGACTGAGATACTCTCTTGAGAGTTCCATTCTGTTTCGCTCCATTCTCTCTACATGTCCGCCGAACACACCTCATGCAACCCTTCTCAGGCCACTTTTGTCTGGACAAAGTTTTGGTAATCCCTGACCTCCTCCTAACTTCCAAACTTACGACTTCTCTGCATTTATTCACACCACACCATTGCCCTCCGAACAGGACATCTCACCTGCCTCAAGCCTTACTCATCGCCTGCAACATTCCCATAGACACGCTTTCACACCATATATAGAGCGTTGTAAAACTATACTGCTGCATACATTTTTTTTCTGCCCCTCTTTGCCACTCCAAGGTGACAACGTTCTTTGGTCTCCACAGACTCTAAGGTGCACCACTCTTCTTTTGTCCACATCATTCTATGATTTCACCTCATCTTATAGGGACCCATCGCTGACACGTCCACTCCCAAATATCTGCATACGTTCACCTCCTCCATACTCTTCTCCCTCCAATCTGTATTATTCCTCTTTCATTCACCCAATCCTTTTTGTTTATCCTCATAACCTTACTCTTATTACTGTATTCTCCTTTAATTTTCTTCTTTGCATACCCTACGCCATATTCATTACCACGCCAAGATCTCTGCAACTTTCTCTTCAGAATCTCCCAAGAGCACAGTGTCATCAGCAAAGAGCAGATGTGACAACTTCCCATTTTGTGAGGTGTATTTCTTTTAAGTTCTTTTAACACCACGGCCTCTTGCAAAGACCCTCTCGTGCGCATTTAATCTTCTCTTACAACCCCAGCTATAAATATATTTAAACGCAACCACGGTGTCTCATCACATCAGCCTTGTTCTAGGCATACCTTTACTGGGAAAAAATTTCCCTCTTTCTACATACTCTAACTTGAGCCTCCAGTCGTATTCCTCGTAAGAAATATCTTCACTCGCTTTTCAGTAACCTACCTCCTAACCCATACACTTGCAAAACATCTTGCTCACATTGCCCCCCTTATCGCCCTGGTCATACGCCTTTCCAAATCCTTAAATGCCACCAAAGACCTCTTTTAGCCTTATCTAAATACTGTTCGCCTATATGTTTTCACTGTAAACACCTGGTCGCACACCACCCCCTACCTTTTCCTAAGCCCTCCTTTTTCATCTGCTATCCTACTTCTCCGTCTTACTCTTAATTCTTTCAATTATAATCTACCATACACTCTTTATCCAAGGTTACACTCAAAAGAGACTTACTCCCCCTGACAATTTTTTGCATGCTCTTTTTATCCTTTGCCTTTATACAACAGGAAACTATGCATGCTCTCTGCCAATCTAGGTCCATTACCTCTTCATACATTATTAAATAGATTGTCATCCAACTCTTCTCCAAAACTTATATTTCTCCCACACCTGACTTTTAACATTTCTTTCTTTATCCCATCATTCCCGGCTGCCTTACCCCCTTTTCATTTTGTACTACTGCTCACCGGAACTTCACCCCACACCTCACAACTGGTCCTCTTTACACTCACTCCTACAAGATGTTAGTCCTCCTTGCCCTTTACACGAATATCACAGCTTCCCTATATCTTCATAAAAATTTTAACAATTCCTCAAAATATTCCTCGCCATCTTCCAATACCTCTAACTCTCCATTTAATACTCTCCTCTTCCTTTTTAACTGACAAAATCCATTTGTTCGCTAGGCTTTCTTAATTTTAATCTCACTCCAAAACTTTTTTCGTATTTTTCATCAAAATTTGTTGATAACATCTCACCCACTACTCTCATTTGCTCTCTTGTTTTTACTTGCTTTCACCACTCTCTTAACTTTCTCTCTTTTTCTCCCCCTATTCCATATACTTGTCTCCTCCTTGCATCACTTCTACTTGGTAAACTTCTCATATGCTAACTTTTTCTCCCTTATAGACTCTCCTTTACATCATCATTCCCCAATCGCTCCTCTTCCCTCCTGCACCCCTTTCTGTACCACAAACTGTTTGCTGAACACTCTAACACTAATTTTTAAAACCTAGCCCACATACTCTTCGATCCCATGTTGCTATGCTCTCATTAGCCCATCTATCCTCAATAGCTGTTTTTATTTACCTAACTGTCTCCTCTGTTTACTAGTTTTTATAAACCTTCAGATCTCTCGCCTTCCCTGATGCTTCTATTCTCCTTGTATCCCTCTACCTTTTATCTCAGTGTGAGCTACGAAACTAGAAGTGATTGATATATCTGTGGTCCCCTCTATAAACATTTACATCCTGAAGTCTACTCAACTGTCTTATCGTACTCAATACATAATCCAACAAACTACTGTGCATTTCGCCCTACATCATAGATCGTGATATACTTCTTGATCCTATTTTTTTTAAATATGTTATTACCTATAGAACTAAACCCCTTTCTATACAAAGTTCAATCAAGGGCTCCCATTATCATATATATATATATACTATTATTTATATAATAGTATGCATAATGTGGCAACCACCACCAAGTAACTATTTGGGTGTTCACTGTTCTTAATAATGAAGAATCACTGTTCTTTTCCTTAGAAAAATAGAATTGTCAATATTGTATATGAAGAACACTGCCCATGAACAACACTGCCTTGAACAAAGACTGCCATGAACATCACTGCATGAACAACTCACTGCATGAACAACACTGCCATGAACAACACTGCCATGGAACAAGACTTGCTAGTGAACAACTCATGCATGAACACACTGCATTAACAACATGCCTATGAACAACACAAATGCCTTATGAACAAGAGTCTGCCGATTGTACAAGAAACACTGCAATGAACAACACTGCCATGAAACCAAACACATGCCATGAACAAACACTGCTCATGACAAGACTGCATGAACAAACACTGCCTTGAACAACACTGCATGAACAACATGCCAGTTGAACAAACACTGCATGAAACATCACTGCAAGAAAACAAGACTGCTATGGAACAACACTGCCATGTAAAACACTACCATGAACACATGCCATGTTAACAAGACTCGCATGAACAAGGACTGCATGAACAAGACTGCCTATGAAACAACCGCACTGCATGAACAAACACTGCCAGAACCACACTAGCTCCATTGAAAATACACTGCCAATGAAGACCATGCCATGGACAACACGCCATGAACATCACTGCCATGAACAACACTGCCCTGATGACAACATGCTAGCCATGAACTACACTTGCGCATGCCCCGACAACACCTGCCTATGAACAACACTGCCCCATGAACAAACATGCCATGACAACACTGCCCATGAACAACACTGCCATGAACAAGAATGTCATGATACAACCACTGGCATGACAAGGACTGCCATGAACAAGACTGTCATGAATCAACACTGCCATGTACAAGATGTCATGAACAACACGTGCCTATGGAACAACACCACTGTACCTGTATGAACAGACTCATGCATGAACAACCCGCTCATGAAACAACACTGCATGGACAAACTGCATGAACAACACTGCCATGAAAACACTTGCCTCATGAACAAAGACCTGTCATGAACAAACCTTGGCCATGAACAAGACTGCCAAGAACAGACTGCCATGGAACAAACACGTGCATGAACAACACTGCAGGCACTAAAGATGTCATGAACAAACACGCCATGAACAACATTGCCATATGAAAAACACTGCCATGAATACAAGGAACTGTCAGGAACAAACACTGCCATGAAAAAGACTTCCATGAACAACATGCCTATGAACAACACTGCCATGAACAAACATGCTATGAACAATCACTGCCATGAAACAACACTTACTTATTGAACAACCCGGCCATGAACAACACTGCCTATGAACAACACTGCCATGAAACAAACACGGCCATGAACAACATGCTCATGTAACAACAATGCCGGGAACATGACTGTTCATGAACAGACACTGCATGAACAGATGCAATGAACAACACTGTCTCTATGTAACAAACACTGCCATGAACAAGACTGCTTTCATGAAAACACTGCCATGAACAACTACTGCCATGAACAACACTGGCCATTGAAACAAGAATGTCATGAAACAAGTCACTGCCTATTGACAACACTGCCATGAACAACACTGCATGAACAACACTGCATGAACAACACTGCCATGTACACAAGACTGTCATGAAACAACACTGCCATGAACAAGGCTGCCATGAACAATCCTTGCGCCCTGATTCAAGGACGCCAGAACACCTGAACCGACGCTGCCATGAACACACTGCCATGAACAACACTAGCATGAACAAGACACTGCCATGAAACAACACTGCTATGGAACAACACTGCCATGACATACACTGCCATGAAAACACTGCCCATGAACAAGGACTTCATGAACACACTGTCATGATACAACACTGCCATGAACAACACTGCCTATGACAACACTGCGCCCTGAAAACACTGCATGAACAACATACATGAAACAACACTGCCATGACCAGATTGTCTTTGAACAACACAGCTGAACAACACGTTGCCATGATACAAAACTGCCATGAACAAACCATGCCATGAACAACACGTGCCATGAACAACATGCCATGAACAACACTGCCATGGAACAACGCATGGCCATGAACAAAAACTACCATGAACAAACATGCCCTGAACAAGAAAAGTCATGAACAACACTGCCATGAAACAAGGGGCTGGCATGTGACCAACACTGCCAATGAGCAAGACTGTCATGAACAACAGTGCCTCGAACAACTGCCATGAACAACCCTTGCCATGAAACATAGACATTGCCATGACAAGTGACTGTCGCTGAACAACACTGCCATGAACAACATGCCAGAACAACACTGCCATGAACACACTGCCATGAACAAGGGACTGTCATGAAACAACATGCCATTGAACAACACTGTCCATTGAAACAACACTGCCATGAACAACACTGCCAATGACAAATTGCCTGATGAACAGAACACTGCCATGAACAAACACCTACCATGAAATCACTGCTCATGAACAAGACTGTCAGAACAACACTGCTTCATGACAGTCACACTGCATTGGAACACAATGCCGATGAACAACACTGCCATGAAAACACTGCATGAACAACAATGCCATGAACAACACTGCCATGAACAACACTGCCTATGAACAAACACTACTTGAACAACAATGCCATGAACAAGGATGTCATGAGACACAACACTTGCATGAACGAACACTGCCATGAACATACGACTGCCTATGAATCAACCCGCATGAACAACCACTGCATGAACAACCACTTGCCATGAACAACACTGCCATGAACAACACTACCATGAAAACACTGCATGACAACACTTTGCCCTATGAACAGAACTACTGTTACCATGAACAACACTGCAGAACAAGACTGTCATGTAACAACCTGCCAGGTAACAACACCACTGCTATGAACAACACGGCATGAACAACAATGCTCATGAAACAACACTCAGCCATCATGAACAACACTTGCCTATGAACAACACTGCCATGAACAGCACTGCATGAAACAAACATACTGAAAAACATTGCCATGAACGCAAGTACTGTCATTGAAAACAACTGCGCTATGAACAACACTGCATGAACAACACTGCCATTGAACAACCATTGCCATTGAACAACAATGCCATGAACAACACTGCCATGGAACAACACTCCGCTATGAAGACAACACTTGCCATGAACAACACTAGCCATGAACACACTACATGAACAACACTGCCATGAAAATGCACTACCATGAACAAACACTGCATGAACAACACTATCCTTGAACAAGGATGCCATGAACAAGACTGCCATGAACAAAACTGCCATGAACAACCCTGCCATGAAACTACATCTTGCCATGAACAACAACGCATGATGACAACACTGCCATGAACATCACTGCATGAACAACCACTGCCATGAACACATTGCCTATGAAAGCACGACTGCTCTTATGAACAACACTGCAATGACACCACTGCCAATGAACAAACCCTGCATGAAACAAACATGCCAGAACAAGGACTGTCATTGAACATCAAGCATGAAAAAACACTGCACATGAACAACACTGCATGAGAGAGCAAACACTGCCATGAAACAAACTTGCATGAAACATCACTGCATTGAACAACACTCACCATGGAACAACACTGCCCGTTGAACAAGACTGTCATGAACAACTCTGCAATGAACAACACTGCCTATGAAGTCAACACTGCCCATGTGTGAAACAACACTGCCATGAACAACACTGCCATGATACAACTACTTGCCATGAACAACACGGCCTGAAAACATGCCATGAACACACTACCATGAACAACACTGCCTTCTTTTCTTTCTTCTGGTTTTTGTTTTGTTTCATGAACAAGACTGTATGAACAAACTGCCATTGAACAACATGCCATGAACAACACAAATGCCTATGAACAACCCTGCCATGAACAACACTCCATGAACAACACTGCCATGAAACAACACTGCCATGAACAACATACCTATGAACAACCACTGCAAGAACCAACACTGCCTATGAACAACACTACCAGTTGAACAACACTGCCTTTGAACAGGACTTCGACAGGAAGCAACGACTGCCAGGAACAACACTGCCTATGAACACACACGTGCATGAACAACACTGCCATGAACAACACTGCATGAGACACAACATGCCATGAACAACACTGCCATGAACTCACTACCATGAACAACACTGCCATGAACAAGACTGTCATGAACAACGCACTGCCATGAACAAACACTGCATGAACAACACTGCCGCATGAACAACACTGCAATGAACATCACTGCCATGAACAAACACTGCCCATGAACAACACTGCCATGAAGACAGAACACTGCCATGAACAAACACTGCCAATGATACAACACTGCCGTATGAACAACAGATACCATGAACAACACTGCCGCAATGAAACAACACTACCATGACAACACTGCCCATGAAAGACACTACCATGAAACAAGACGGCTAGATGAACAAGACTGTCCATGAACAACATGCCATGAAAACTGTCTGCATGACCAACACGCTGCCATGAAACATACACTGCCATGAAACAACACTGCAATGAAACAACACTGCCATGAACAACACTGCCATGAACTAACACTACTGCAGGAACAAGCCTGGTATATATAAGTTAAACTCTGGTGAGTGAAGTAAAATATGAACAAGCCCCACTCTTAAGTTGTCTTCTAATTATTAATAAGAAACTGTTTGTACAGCGGTTGATTCATAGCTCCTGGCCCACTTTATAACTTATTTTTATCCGGTTTGTTGTTTTTTGGTTCTGTACAGGGACAGTAGGATATCTATTCTTGAAGCTGTGTTATTGTTTGCTCCACACACTATCCACTTGACCTTGGTACAGTCCACTTCCACCACCACTTGACCTGGTATCTGTCACTTACCACCACCCATCTTAGACCGTACAGTCCCTTACACGCACCACTTGACCTGGTTACTACAGTCCACTTACGACCACCACTTGACCTGGTACAGTCCACTTCCACCTACACTTGACCTGATACCAGTCCACTTACCACCACCACTTGACCTGTTACAAATCAGACTTACACCGCCACTTGACCTGGTTCGTCCCACTTACCCCACCATTGACCTATGTACAGTCCACTCTACACCAGCCACTTGACTGGTTACAGTCCACTTACCCCTGCCTTGAACCTGATACAGTCACTTACCACCCCCACTTGGACCTGGTACAGTCCACTTTACCACCACCCACTTGACCTGGTACAGTCCACTTACACCACTCACTGACTGATACAGTTCCACTTAACACCACCACTTGACTGGTACAATCCAACTTTACCATCCGCCACTTGACCTGGTACAGTCTCTTAACCACCACCACTTGACCTGGTTAAGTCCACTTACCACCACCACTTGTACCTGGTTACAGTCACTTACCACCACCACCTTGAGCTGGTACGTCACTTACCACCACCACTTGACCTAAGCACAGTCATTACCTCTATCCACCACTTGATCTGGCACAGTCCACTTACACCACACTTTGACCAGGTACAGTCCACTTACCAGCACCACTTGAATATTACAGTCCACTTACCACCACCACTTGGATACTTAGTACGCGTCCACCTGACCACCACCACTTGACCTATTACAGTCCACTTACACCACCCACTTGACCTAGGACAGTTCCACTTACCAACCACCACTTGACCGAGTACAGTGCCACTTTACCAAAACATCTTGAACCAGTACAGTCCACTTACACCACACTTGACCTTAGTACAGTCCATCTTACCAACACCACTTGACCTGGGACAGTCCACTTACCACCACCACTTGACATAGTACAGTCCTATTTACCCACCACTTGCTTAGTTACAGTCACCTTACCTCCACCTCTTGACATTAGTACAGTCCACTCACCACCACCATTGATCATAGTACAGTCCACTTACCACCACCACTTGAAATTGTAAGTCCACCGTTCCACCACACTTGACATAGTACAGTCACTCCCTGCCACCACTTGAAAGAGGACAGTCCATCTTACAACACCACTTGACATTGTACCAGTCCATCTATATCACCACACCACTTGAAAATTGCTATAGTCCACTTACACCACACTTGAAAATAGTACAGTCCACTTACCACCACCACTGACATAGTGCAGTTCCACTTACCACCACCACTTGACATAGTACAGTTGCTCTTACCACCACCACTTGTACATAGTTACAGTCCCATCGTACCACATCCACTTGAGAATAGTACAGTTCACTTATCCACCACCACTTTGACCTGGTACAGTCACTTACCACCACCATTGACATAGTACAGTCCACTTACCACCAACATTTGACATAGTTACAGGTCCACTTGCCACCACCACTTGACTTAGTACAGTCCACTTACCACCACCCTTGAATTAGTACTATTCACTTACCATTCACCACTTGGACCTAGTAAAGTCCACTTACACACCACTTGAATAGTGACAGTTCACTTACCACCACCACTTGACCTAGTAAAGTATTTCACACACCACACTTGAATTAGTACAGTTTTCACTTACCATCCACCAGTGTGAACTTAGTACAAGTCATCTTACCACCACCACTTAATTAGAACAGTCCACTTACCACACTACTTGACATAGTACGTCCACTTTACCACGTCACACTTGATTTAGGTGCAGTCTACATCCTTACTCCATCCACACTTGACCTTGTACAGCCCACTTAACGACCACCATGGACATTGTACGCAGTCACTTACCACACACTTTGACCAAGTGCAGTCCACTTACCACCCACCACTTGAACCTAGAACACTCCACTTACTCCACCATTGACATAGTACAGGTCACCATACCACCACGTAAGTGACATAGTACAGTCCACTTACCACACCACTATTGACTAGTACATTCCACTTATCACCACCACTTGACCTAGTAACAGTACACTCTACCATCACATTGACAGTAGAACAGTCCGCTTACGCCACCACCGAATGTGACTTAGTACAGGCCACTTACACCACCCACTTGAATTGTACAGGTCACTTACCACCACCATTGGATAGTACTCGTCCACTGGCCACCACCACTTTTTGACCATAGTACAGTCCACTTACCACCTGACCACTTGATTTGTACAATTCAACTTACCAGCAACCACTTGAACCTAGTACAGCTCATCTTACCTCCACACTTGAATTAGTACAGTTCACTTACCACCACCACGTGACCTAGTACAGTCCACTTACCACCACCACTTGAATTAGTACAGTTCACTTACCACCACCAGTTGACCATAGTACAGTCCACTTACCACCACCACTTGAATTAGATCAGTCCACTTACCCACCACGTTGGACTAGTACAGTTTCCCCCCCACCTTACCACCACCACTTGATTTTTGCTGGCGTTCACTTACCACACCGACTTGACCTAGTACAGCCCACTTACGACCACCATTGAAATAGTACGTCACACTTACCACCACCACTTGACCAAGTGCAGTCCTTACCACCACCACTTGATAGTACACTCCACTTACCACCACCATTGACATAGTACAGTCACTTACCACCCGATTGACATTAGTACAGTCCCACTCTACCACCACCACTTGACCTAGTACATTCCACTGATCACCTACCACTTGACCTAGATACATACCACTTACCTTCACCATTGACATAGAACAGTCCATATTACCACCACCACTTGACGTTAGTACAGTCCACTTACACCACCACTTGACATAGTCAGTCCACTTACCACCACCACTTGAATTAGTACAGTTCACTTACCACCAACACTTGATTAGTACAAGTCCACATACCCACCACCGTCTTGAAAATTAGTACAGTCCCACTTACCACCACTCCACTTGACGATGTGTACAGTCCCTTACCACCACCACTTGAACATAGTACCGTCCATTTGCCACGCCACCAATTGCATTAGTACAAGTTCACGATTCGCACACTTGAAATATACAGTCCCTTACACCACCACTTGTCCTTGTACAGTCCACTTACTCACCACTTGACATAGTACAGTCCACTATCATTTTCTTTTTTTTTTACTTACCACCACCACTTGAATTAGTTTACAGCTCACTTACCACCACCACTTGACATAGTACAGTCCACTCTATTACCACCACCACTTGACCATAGTACAGTCTACTTCCACCACCACTTTGGATCACTAGTACAGCGTCCACTTCCACCACACTTGACCTAGTGTCAGTCCACTAACCACCACAGCTTGCTCATAGTACAGTCCACTACCACGACCACTTGACATTAGTACAGTCCACTTACCACCACCACTTGACATTAGTACACTCCACTTTACCACCACCACTATGAATAGTAAAGTCCACTTATCACCCACCACTTGACCTAGTACAGTCCACTTTCCACCACACTTGACATGTACAGTCCACTTACCACCACCACGTGACATAGTTACACTCCACTTACAAAATAAAAGACCAACTTGACATTTAGTAAGTTCATTACCGCCACCACTTGACTATAGTCAGTCACTACACCACCACTTGACATAGTACAGTCCATCTTACCACTACACTTGTACATAGTTCAGTCCATCTACCACCACCACTTGACATAGTACCACCTCACTTTTACCACACCACTTGGCATGTACGCAGTCACTTATCTACCCACACTTGGAGATAGTAAGTTCCAACTTACCACCCCACTTGACATAGTACACTCAACTTACCACCACTTGACGTAGTACAGTTCACTTACCGCACCACTTGACATAGTACAGTCCACTTACCACCACCACTTGACTAGTACAGTCCACTTACCACCAACCACTTGAATAGTACTACACTTACCACACACTTGCATAGTTACACTCCACTTACCACCACCACTTGACCATAAGTACGTCCACTTACCGTCACCACTTGACTAGTACGCAGTAAACTTACACCACCACTTGTACTTAGTACACTTCCACTCTTTCTCCCCCTCCACTTGTTCTTACAGTCCACTTACCACCACCACTTGACATTGTACAGCCACTTTACCGACACCACTTGACATTAGTAACTCACTTACCACCACACTTGAATTAGTACAGTCCACTTACAACCACCATTGACATGTACAGTACAATTACCACACACTTGACATAGTACACTCACTTACCACCACCACTTGACATAGTACAGGTTCCGAACTTACCACACCACTTGACATAGTAAGTCCACTTACCACCGCCTCTTGGACATAGTACAGTTCCATTAACACCTCCCACTTGACATAGTACCACTCCGCGAATACCACCTCCACGTGACAATAGTACAGTCCACTGTACCACCACCACTTGACATTAGTACAGTCCACTTACACCAACCACTTGACATGTATCACTCCAACTTACACACCACTTGAAATAGATCAAATCACTTACACCACCACTGAAATAGTTACAATTCACTTACCACCACACACTTGAATTAGTCAATTCATTACCTCACACTAAGATTAGGAAAAAGTGTGATATATTCTGATATGCTATAAGACCCATTAAAAGGTTAAATCACAATATACAATAACAACCAGTGCGAAAAGTCACCTGAGAAATCCATGCAAATTTTCCTTAACATTACAGAGTATCTCACAACCCTACTTTTTATACCACTGACACACGTACACAACCACTACTTATATACAAACCTTATACCACTGCACACGTACACAAACCACTGCAGAAATATAACACTCTTATAACACTGCCACAAGCACACAACCACACTAACATTCACAAGATGTGTTCACATTCTCATCCGTGAAGTCTATAATTTATTACACAAAAAACTGTTAAAGTGAAATGTATTGCAAAAACAATGTAAAGGAAATAGTTTGAAAAATCTTAAGAACTCAATTTGTTTATGGAATCTGGATAAACGCAAAATGTAGAATATTGTTATACAGTATTGTTTAAGTATGTTAATGTGACAAGTGAGAGACACTTGTGTAGGATGAGCGGGACTTATATTGGAGTGAGAGACACTTGTGTTGTTGTATTGGAGGAGAGAACTTGTGTTTGTTGTATGGATGACAGACACTTGTATTGGATTGAGAGACAATCGTATTTGGATCAGATGGGACACTTATATTGCGATTGAGACACCACTTATATTGGATGAGATGACACTTATATGGTTTGAGAGACACTTAGACTTGGATGTAGAGGACACTTATATTGGGATGAGAGTCACTTATATTGTGATGAGAGACATCTTATATTGGATGTAATTAAAGAGTTATGAGAAAAAATATTTAACACTTTGTTCTTTTCTCGCCAGTTTGCCTTTTCACGTCTTGATTTCTACGAGCTTGTTTATAGTAATAGAAAATATTAACACGACCAGACAGACTACAAATAAATACACAACACACACACACACACACAATACACACACGCCACACACACATTGACACAGCACAAACACACAAACACACACACACTCACACAACACACACAAACACACACACATACACACACACACGTCATACACACACATACACACACACCTCACATACACACACACATAAATACATGCACATACACATACACGCACACGCACTCATACATACATACATACAAACCATACATACATATATACATACATTCATAATACATACATATACATATGCATGCATGCAGCCTTATAATGTAGATGCACTCAAAGTGTTGCTAGGGGCCAGGAGCTCGGACTCGACCCCCGAAACTCATTAGGTGAGTACACAACAACACACACACAACAACACCCACACACACAAAACACACCACATACACACACACCACACACAACACACACACACATACACACACACAAACACACACAAACACACACATACACACATACATACATGCACATACACATACACACACACACGCACACATACATACATACATACATACAAACATACATACATATATACATACATACATACATACATACATACATACATACATACATACATACATACATACATGCATGCATGCAGCCTTATAATGTAGATGCACTCAAAGTGTTGCTGACCTTAGGTTGCTTGTTTACCTATAAGACAGAATATCTGTGTTTGTAAACTTGCTAAGTCCAGTCCTGCATGAAATACTGAAGTAAATGTTTCCCATGCAAACAGCCTTTCTCCATACACTCAGCCATTTTGGTAGTATAACATAAAACTTTCTCCATACACTCAGCCATTTTGGTAGTATAACATAAAACTTTCTCCATACACTCAGCCATTTTGGTAGTATAACATAAAACTTTCTCCATACACTCAGCCATTTTGGTAGTATAACATAAAACTTTCTCCATACACTCAGCCATTTTGGTAGTATAACATAAAACTTTCTCCATACACTCAGCCATTTTGCTAGTACAACATAAAACTTTCTCCATACACTCAGCCATTTTGGTAGTATAACATAAAACTTTCTCCATACACTCAGCCATTTTGGTAGTATAACATAAAACTTTCTCCATACACTCAGCCATTTTGCTAGTAATAACATAAAAACTTTCTCCATACACTAAAGCCATTTTGCTAGTATAACAAAAAACCTTTCTCCATACACTCAGCCATTTTGCTAGTATAACATAAAACTTTCTCCATACACTCAGCCATTTTGCTAGTATAACATAAAACTTTCTCCATACACTCAGCCATTTTGGTAGTATAACATAAAACTTTCTCCATACACTCACCCATTTTGTTTGTATAACATAAAACTTTTTCCATACACTCAGCCATTTTGCTAGTATAACATAAAACTTTCTCCATACACTCAGCCATTTTGGTAGTATAACATAAAACTTTCTCCATACACTCAGCCATTTTGGTAGTAAAATAAAACTTCTCCTTTACACTCAGCCATTTTGCTAGTATAACATAAAACTTTTCCTTACACTCAGCCATTTTGCCTAGTATAACATAAAAACTTTCTCCATACACTCAGCCATTTTGGTCTTTTAAACAAAAAACTTTCTCCATACACTCAGCCATTTTGCTAGTATACATAAAAACTTTCTCCATACACTCAGCCATTTTGCTAGTATAACATAAAACTTTCTCCATACACTCAGCCATTTTGCTAGTATAACATAAAACTTTCTCCATACACTCAGCCATTTTGCTAGTATAAACATAACTTTCTCCATACCCTCAGCCTTTTTGCTAGTATACATAAAATTTCTCCATACACTCAGCCATTTTGGTAGTATAACATAAAACTTTCTCCATACACTCAGCCATTTTGGTAGTATAACATAAAACTTTCTCCATACACTCAGCCATTTTGCTAGTATAACATAAAACTTTCCCCATACACTCAGCCATTTTGGAGTATACATAAAACTTTCTCCATACACTCAGCCATTTTGCTAGTATAACATAAAACTTTCTCCATACACTCAGCCATTTTGCTAGTATAACATAAAACTTTCTCCATACACTCAGCCATTTTGGTAGTATAACATAAAACTTTCTCCATACACTCAGCCATTTTGCTAGTATAACATAAAACTTTCTCCATACACTCAGCCATTTTGCTAGTATAACATCAAACTTTTTACTATGGTACCTTATTTTATAATTTAAGTAGAATATGCTAGAGTACTCAGTTTCATGTCGTCTCTGGAAATGAAAGACTTACAGGTACATAATGTGATGTGTCAGTAAGGTACTGAGAGCTACAAGTTACATTTAAGTATAAAAGGGCCTCATTGCCTGCACGTTTTTGTTTCATATAAAACTGGATAGTACACTAGGGAAAGGAAATTAATTGAAGATTATTGTTTGTTGACCTCAGTATATTTTGTTACTCCCTTTAAGCTAACTTTTTTGGGTTACAACTCTACAGCTACACTATTTTGTTACACAAAAACACTACACTATTTTGTTACACTCATACAGCTACACTTTTTTGGGAAAAACAATCATACATTAAACCCTTTTTTGTTACAACCATCCATTTTAACAATTTTTTTTATATTTTTCCCATAAGCTAAAACTATTTTGTTATTTTCTCATACAGCAAACACTATTTTGTTACAAACTCTTTAAGCAACACTATTTTGTTACAAACTCATACAGTTTCCCTATTTTTTTTACTACTCATACAGCTCCCCCTTTTTTTGTTACTACTATACAGCACACTATTTTGTTACTACTCATACAGCTACACTTTTTTTGTTACAAACTCATACACCCTACCCTATTTTGTTTATTTAAATACGCTACACTATTTTGTTACTACTCATACAGCTCACATTTTGTTACAACTCATACAGTACACTATTTTGTTACTACTCATACAGTTACACTTTTTGTTACTATCAACACCCTACACTATTTTGTTACAAATACCAGCTACATTTTTTTTTTACTCTCATACAGCTACACTTTTTTGTTACTACTCTTTAAGCTACCCCTTTTTTTTGAAAGTGTTTTTTTTTTTCATCATTAATTTTTTTTTTTTTTTTTCCACATCAGCTTTTTTTTTTCACAAATTTAGAGGGGCCCAAAAAAAAAAGGGAAATTTAAATTCCACCACCCAAATTATTCAAAGTTTTTTTTTTTTTTTTCTCCACAAATCCTTTGGGCCCATCACAATTCAGATGACATTTTTAAACCCAAAACCCAGCCCCCCCTTTCCATTAAAGGAAACGTACTTTTTATTCCACTTGCCCCATAAAAACGGGCTTCTTTTAAACCCCTTTCATACCAGGTTTGTCAGGTATCCATGGTTAAGCAGCATTTCAGAAGAAAAGAGGACAGATCACACGGAACAAAAAGAGACATGTCCCTATTTTTCTTTGATAAATTGTCATAAAAAAAAACTGTAAATTTGTAAAAAATTTTTATACTTAAACCCTATATGACAATTCTTTAAAATTGAACAAATGGGGATAGGGAATTTTTTGTTCCAAAAAATATTATCTTAATCCCTTTTATTGTATGCCATATTGCCCCTTCCCTAAAGTGCCTGAAAAAAGCTATTAACTCTTAAGTCCCTAAAAATATCTTTTCCCAAAACCTTCAGTAAAAGTCAGTTTTTTTTTACCCTTAAAAATTCTGAACATCCCACATAAAAAGGCACCCGCTTGTGGTGGTGAAATGAAAATTATTTAAAAAGTGATTTTGAGTTTGGGAAAATCTCTTCAACCTGGTAAAATGAAAAATTTCCCTTTTAAAACCATTTTTACATGGTACAGGCTGAAATTTTTTCGTTGTATTCATCCCGTGGCATGTACATTTATTTTATTTTTCAAAACAAGAAAAAAAAGGAAAAATTAGGAGGAACTTTTTTTAAAAATGTAAAAAAACGAAAGTGAACAGGGAAAAAAGAGAAAGGTGATAAAGGGTACATAAATTTAGAAAAAGGGAAAAATTTGGGATATCAAATTGGAGAGGAGTAGGGAAAAAAGTGAATGTTTTTTAGACATTTGGGATTTTCCCGGGGTTTTACGGTTGGAATTTATAAGGATGAGGTTTTACCTTAAAAAATTGATAAAGGAAAAAAAGGGGTTTTTTGGGTGCGTTGAGGTACCCAAATGGAGACAAAAAAAAACGTTATCAATGGGGGCCAAAGGGAATGTTAAAATAAAGGGGTACCAACACTCTTATTGGGTGAAGTTTTGGGTCGTAAATGCTCCCACCCCAAAGGAGACGGTTGGAGGCAGTGGAAATGCCCTTTTAAAGGGCAATGTGGGGTTTGTGAATTTTATGCAGAAAATTCGGAGTTTTGGAAATTGGGAGGAAAAAGTTTTTAAAAAAAAGTATTAGTAAAGAGAAAAAAAGAGGGTTTTGAGGCTGGGGTCGTTTAAAAAAGAAAAATGGTTTCAAATTTAGAAAGGCCCATGGAGAGCATATAAATCTGTAAAAAAAGGGAAAAGGGCAGGGTAGGAGTCGTTCTAAAAAAAGGGGGTTTGAAAGGGAGGGGGAAAAAGGACGTTTTGTGGGTGGGGGGGTTTGGAAACTTCCAGCAAGGGTGAAAAGAGCATGTTAGATAGGGGGAAATGGAAAGAATGGTTTTTGGGCCCTTTTAAAAGCGGTTGGAGTGTGGCGGGGGTAAAAAATTTATAAGGGGAAAATTCGGGGGGAAAACCAGTTATTTTATTTAGCCGGACTTGAGTATTTAAAAATGGAAGTACAATGCCTGGAAACTTTAAAGGATTTTTTTTGGGATATTGGCATTTTGGGGGGTTGTGGGGACCACCCATGATGGATCAGGGTCCCGATCAACCAGGTTTTTACTGCCGGGCCCCACACAAGCTGACATACGAACCATAGGGCCCCCTTTGGGAGGTACTGAAATTTTGGTTTCCTCTTTTTGTGCCTTCTTTAAGGGCAGCCGGAGGTATATTTTTTAAAACCCCCATTATGTTTGCGGGAGGCAATTGAACAGTCTTGGGGGCCCCCGACACTTAATGTGTTGTCTCTCATGTCCCCCGTGGCGCCCCCGTTTTTTTCGGAGGAATGTTTCATACCTGCCGGTCTTTTTTATTTCATATGGAAATGTTTTCGTGTGCCCCGGGGTTTTGTACCAAACCCTCCAGGACCTTTCCCCAAATTTAAATTAACATGTATCCTCTTGCCTTTCATTCGGGGTCCCCCCCCCCTTAGTGGGAGACGGCCAGCATGTTAAAATAACTAAGGGGGTTTTTTAACACAAATGGAATAAGAGGTGTTTTAGGGTTTATCCAAAGGGAAAGGGTAAAATGCAGTTCCAAGGAAATTTAAAAGCCTCTTGCTTTTAAAGGGAAAAAGAGAAGAAGAGAAAGGGTTTACTAAAGGATGCCAAAAAGTCCCCGTAGCCAGGGGTTGAAGGGATGTTAAAACTAAAAAACAAATTTTAAGGGATTAAAAACCCGAAAAAAGAAGGAACAGAGGACAATGATTTTACCCGGGAATTTTTCTACTTGGGGTGTCAAATATTTGACAGCCCGGGGGAAAAAAACAATATTAAAAAAAACTATATATCCCGGGTAGTCATGCAGCCCCTTTCAAGAAAAGACCAAAGGGGATCTCAGCGATCCTTTATTAATTAAACCCCTCAAGGGGCAAAACCTTTTGCTTTAAAGAGGGAAGCTCAATCGCTACTGCCCCTCAACCCCCCACACGAGGTCCAGGGATCGATCCCCCGTACAGTTTGGAAAAGTTTAGGACGTGCCCTTTAAAAAACCCCTGCCCCTGTTTACCTAGCAGTAAAATAGGTACCCCGGTTTTTTGTTAAATGGTGTGGTCCCTATCCCGGGACAAAGCTGACCTAATTGCCCAGAAACCTGTACATAAAAAGGACTTTCCCATATAGTTGTATGTTTAGTGATGGGCAGCTAGGGCTGTGTAGTATGTCAGGGGGATTTTACTAGACCTGTAGGTTGGGCAAAGGGTGTCAGCTGGGGCTGTAGTAAAAATTTTTCCCGTGATGCCCGCTGGGCTGTAGAAATATGCAGTGATGGGCACCCAGGTCTGTAAAACCTTAAACCCCTGTACTTTTAGAAAAAAAATAGCTGTGTTTGGAAAATTTAAACCCCGTGCTTCAGTTCCTTGGATCAAGCCGGGCCCCCCCTCAGGCCAAAATGACTTCTAAAAGGTTTTGCGCCCCTCCCCCCAGGAAAAGTAGCAAAAGGGGGTTTCCGGTTTTGTTTGTGAGGGGGGCTTGATCCAAGGAATCTGAAATTTTCCTTTCCCCTTTAAAATGAACCTGATTATTATAATCAAAATTAAAACAGGTTATACAGTGAACCGGCCTTGTGGGTATGGTGTTTAGTTTTTATTGTAATATTCCCCCCTTTCGGTTTTGCAAATTCACTGATTAAAGTGAACCCCAATTTGGGGTTTGCACACTTTTTAAATTTTTGTAAAGAAGGAGGTTGGTTTAGTTGGTGTGGGGTCTTGATCAAAAGAAATTGGGACTCTTCTTTTCCCTTTGATCAAAAAAACAATTGCCTTTTTTCCTTTTTTTTCTAAAAAAGGGAGGGAAATGATAAACCCAACCCGAAGGTGACCCCCATGGCTGCACCCCCTAGGAAATAGGAAAATTTCCCGGTTTAATCCAAGGAAAAGGGGGGGATTAGTCCCCCCGTTTCTGGGGTCAAGAACACTTTACTGGGCACAAGGCACACGGGCCCCCTTTTTCTAGATGCCCGTATAACTTCAAAATATTTAAAAAAATTTCCCCATCATTAAAAATACTATACCAAAAAGGGTTTTCCCCTCAAAATAACCCCGTCCTATATAAATTCCTGGGCGGGGGATTACCACAATCAAAACTTTTCTAAACCACAAAGGTCAGACAGGCCCCTGCAGGGCTGGACGTGCTAAAGAAGGGGAAATATGCCTATTTTGAGTCCCTGTGACAAACTCACAGGGACTCAAAATTAGTCCCTGTGACTTGTCACAATTTAGTGTTTATAAACCCTTGATTTAATGCTTACCTATGAACTTAATATATTCATGGGAAGGTTCTTGATACTGGTAAGGAGCATTAAAAAAAATTCCAAATGCAACGTCCATGTCAAGGTCACCTTCACCGACGTGAACATGGCTGCCACTGCACTGAACGAAGGTCTTGCTGTCTAAATACTACTAAAAAAACAGCCCTACCTACATTGAAGCAGAGAGATATCACTACATCCAACATTGCTGGAACTGTTATTTCATACCATCACACCACCAAAGCATGTCCAGTAAAAGACAAGAAGTTCTGCACTACATTGTGGGAGTGAGGGACACGCCTTCAGTTCCTGTACCGCTGCTGCTCCCCAACACAACCATCGTGCTTAAACTGCAAGAGTAATGATCACATACACTGGCAGCAAAAATGGGCCTACAAAAAGGATATTATGAAGAAAACACAAGATGCAGCAAAGAAAAAACCTACTAGCAACACTCCAACGTATGCAGCAATTGCAAAAATACAAGCAGACACTACAAAATTGCTACAAAACTTCTACTCACCCGCTCCACCACCACCACTACCATCACTCCTCCAACATGTGACGTAACGAAGATTCACTACTGTCTACTATAAAGCTCATATGCAAAACATGGCTGTACCTGGATCATTTAACTCTACCATCAACGAGTTATTTGCATTAAAAAACATGATTTCATTTACTTTCCAGCATCTCCACCTTCTGAAGAAATTCTCAATTCACCAAAAAACTTAATCCCCAACTCTCTGCAAAGTTCCATCAACACCACCAAACTAGTACGTCAATCCAACAACGACCAATGAGAGCCTTCCATCGCCACCACCCCTCCACGAATCCAACCAATCAGAACCTTGCCACCAAAAACATCTTCTAATTCGTTAGAAGTTGAAAACGAAGCAATACCCCCTTCCTCTACTCACCACCGGTAAAAACAAAGGACTCA
>NW_026497014.1:0-13122 GCF_026875155.1 Cherax quadricarinatus | reverse complement strand
AGCAGGGTTTGTGATACCAGCAACCAGTGATCGTAGGGCGGCTTACCACTCAAACTTCCCCCAAACCACAAACGGGTTTGATTTGTACGTTACAACTCAGAGGGGACATCCATCCAGATGCCTGATGTACGATGCTCGCTGTATGATGACTCGTGCACCTCGCCCTTCCGCTTCTGACTTCTTCAACTATTCTTTTCTCGTTGCCCTTTTGAGTCCTCATTTACCACACTTATCACTTGTATACTGCTACTTTTATAATTTACACTTCACTTTTGGTAAGTACACTCCTCATTTGTGATGACACCCAACCTGTGTGTGTGTGTGTGTGTGTGTGTGTGTGTGTGTGTCAGTGGTCCTTGACTGGCCGCAACTTCTTGTGACCTGACCCCCACTCTCCTGGGACTTGACCCCACCTACTTACAATGTTGCCCTTAAAAGCTGTGTGTGTATGTGTGTATACATGTGTATTCGTGTGTACTGGGGAGGTATGAGGGGGAGATACTGTTAATACATACCAGTAATTTGGGTTGTAAAAAGTGGAAATTGCTACTAGGGTCTAAAGCTTCTATGAGTGTATGCCCTTGTGTGTGTGTGAGAGAGAGGGATGGTTAGGGGGGATAGGTGTGTGGTTTAAAGATCCATTATACCTCTCTGTTCCAACTGTCTTTCCTAGAAATGCTACTCTCTCCACTTATTGCCCTTTCTGGATTTAAGTATCAATTATTGCTGGTTATTATCCTATTCCTTGTTCACGTTGAGAGAGGACTTCCTAGCTTCCTAAGTATTCTTACTACTAATAGCTACTGTAATAGCTTGCAGGAGTGACTGACCTGTATCTAACAGCAATGCAAGGCCAGAACAAGCCTGCAACATGCAAACCACAAATAGGTGAGTGATACTTGCGCTGGCAACGGTCATGACAAGTTGCCAGATGCTGATGACGAAGTTGTCATCGTAGTCCTTAAATCCCTATTTTGGAGATCCTTCACTCGTGTTGATTATAGCCACATGTGCTCATACATCCCTCGTTCCTCATGCGATTTCACTTTTCACTTATGATAGTATACACTCACATGATATGCACTTCACTTTATATGTATAATGGCACACAACTTGTCGTGACGTCACTGCGTAAGCAGGCCTACTGCTGCCACTTTCCTTTGTTATATATTTTATTTTTCCTTTCCCCTTTTGCTTATTAACTTTTTCACTCTAACTGTATGGTGCCCCACATTTCACTTGTTAGCCAAACGCTGATAATTCTTGAACAGCCGCTTCCACACTCACTTTGATCTTTGTATGTTTGAATCTGTGTGGCAACAGCGCCTATAGACCCACAACAGCTTGGCGCTTTGAAATATTGATAATTTCAGCTTCCTCTCGACTATTTTTAACTAATAACTTTAATTATCACTCGTATTATTGTTCACTGACGATGTCACTACCACTGATTACTGCTAGCATTTACTGCAAAAACACTAGGGTTCTCGGAGCCTAGTTACCCACGTCTGCACCCCACGGACCCACGTGCAAGTGTGTGTGTGTGTGTGTGTGTGTGTGTGTGTGTGTGTGTGTGTGTGTGTGTGTGTGTGTGTGTGTGAGTGTCAGTGTCAGTGTGTACTCACCTAGTTGAGGTTGCAGGGGTCGAGTCCAAGCTCCTGGCCCCGCCTCTTCACTGGTCGCTACTAGGTCACTCTCCCTGAACCATGAGCTTTATCGTACCTCTGCTTAAAGCTATGTATGGATCCTGACTCCACTACATCGCTTCCCAAACTATTCCACTTCCTGACTACTCTGTGGCTGAAGAAATACTTCCTAACATCCCTGTGATTCATCTGTGTCTTCAACTTCCAACTGTGTCCCCTTGTTACTGTGTCAATCTCTGGAACATCTGTCTTTGGTCCACTTGTCAATTCCTCTCAGTATTTTGTATGTCGTTATCATGTCCCCCCTATCTCTCCTGTCCTCCAGTGTCGTCAGGTTGATTTCCTTAACCTCTCCTCGTAGGACATACCTCTTAGCTCTGGGACTAGTTTTGTTGCAAACCTTGCACTTTCTCTAGTTTCTTTACGTGCTTGGCTAGGTGTGGGTTCCAAACTGGTGCCACATACTCCAATATGGCCTAACGTACACGGTGTACAGGGTCCTGAATGATTCCTTATTAAGATGTCGGAATGCTGTTCTGAGGTTTGCTAGGCGCCCATATGCTGCAGCAGTTATTTGGTTGATGTGCGCTTCAGGAGATGTGCCTGGTGTTATACTCACCCCAAGATCTTTTTCCTTGAGTGAGGTTTGTAGTCTCTGGCCCCCTAGACTGTACTCCGTCTGCGGTCTTCTTTGCCCTTCCCAATCTTCATGACTTTGCACTTGGTGGGATTGAACTCCAGGAGCCAATTGCTGGCCCAGGTCGGCAGCCTGCCCAGATCCTTTGTAGTTCTCCCTTTGGCCCTTCGAATGGGAAAAAAATGAATTTTTCCCAAAACTTCAGTCATCTGCAAAAAGGGACACCTCAGAGTCTTTCCCTTCCCGTCATGTCGTTCACAAATACCAGAAAAAAAAAACTGGGCCCTTTAAAAAACTGCCCCTGTGGGCCCCCGTGGTCACAGGTGCCCACTCTGCCCCAATCCCCCACGTATCAGGGACTCGCTGCTGTCTTCCTGAAGTTTTCCCCTGACCCATTGTGGGGCCTTTCCCCTGTTATCCCTGTTGGCCTCCGTCTTTCCCCAAAATCTCTTGTGGGGAAACCCTGTGTAAAAGCCTTCTTGCAGCCCAAAGGAATATGCGATCCCCCCCAACCCCTCTCTCTTTTGTTTTACTGCTGTCCAATGTAATAAAAAATTCCGTGGGTTGGGGACACGGTTTTCCCGCCCCTTGAAACCATGCGGGTGCTGTTGAGAGACCCATTACTTTCTGGGGGTTTTCCACCACTTTCCCTGAAAATTTCCCCTTGTTTTTGCAAAAATTACATGTCGTCCCACGGGTTTTGTATTTTAAAGGGCTTCAAGCCCGGCCCCCTTTTTTAAAAAAATTTGGGGGATTTTACTTTTTGCTGTTTTCCCCATCCCTCGGGCCCTTTCTCCCTGTTTCGATGATGTATTGAATTTATTGTTGGGGTAACATAGCCCCTCGGCCCCCTTTTTCAATCCCCATGGGGAGATGTTATTCCCCCCATTTTTTTGGGAGGTTTTAGCTCACTCAGCCTCTTAAACTTCTTCCTCGGTTGTGTGCACTGTGTCCAAAACTTTTTTTGGTTGTCCCCCCACCTCCCCGGGTCTTTTTTTTTGGGCCCCTTCTTTTCCCCTTCCTCGTGTACACTTCTTTGAACCCCCTTTTGATTTCCCTCACATACTTCACGGTCATTTTTTGTTGTCTTTTCCCTTTCCCTTTTCCCTTTTCCCTGATTCCCTGGCCCTTTGGGACTGTTTTTTTCCCTTTCTTGATGTGGCTTTTAAAAAACAGTTTGGGGTCGTTTTGGCCCTTTCGTTTGCTATTTTCTTTTTTCCATATTGTTTTTGGGGGCCCTCCCTTTTATTTGTGCTTATTCGTTTCTTGCTCTACGACTGCTCCCCTTTATTCCCCGGGTCCTTTGCCTTCTAATTTCTTCCTTTCCCCTAGCCCCCTTGGGTTTTTTGCCTCCCGGGCCCCTTTTTGGGAAAAACCCATGGGCCATCCTGGCTTTTTCATTATTCCTTTTCCCCTTGGGGTTTAAAAACCCTCCCCTTTGTCCCCTTTTGCATTTTGTTGCAAAATATTCCTTTCATCTCTTTAACTGGCTTCCCTGCCGTTCTCGCCCCACTAAAACCCGTTCAGGGGGTTCCTCATTCCTGTGTAGCCCCCTTTCTTTTTAGTTTGGTTTCCCTTCTTTCCGGGCCTTCCTGCTTCCCCCTCCACTTTTTTTTCCCAAACTTAGAACCACGGGTTCCTGGCCCCAAGGGGTTTTTTTTTTGTGTTGTCTCGATATTGCCCTACGCAAGGGGGAATACTAAGCCCAGCCTTGTGGTTCACCCTTCCCCTCTCTCTTTGTAGTGTCCCTTACTTTTTTGGTACATAAAGTTTTCCAGTACCCCCTCCATCATCTTTAGCCCTCCATGTATTTTGGGGCCCCCATGTGGGCCCAAGTTCTCCAACGTTTCCCCTTTGGGGTTTTTAAAGCCCCATGATCAGGAGCTTTGCCCGGGCATGCATGAGCTCTTCTGGTCATTTTGCAGCCGGGTGGAAACCATCGTTTCTATTGTTTCCCCGTCGTACTTTCCCTTGGGGCCCCTTGCTGTTGTGGGGGGTTTATACATCCTGCTATTCCCCCTTGGGGGAACCTCCAGAGTGAAGCTTTCCGGTTTGTAATCATTTTTTTCCCCGGGGCCCCTTTCCCCAGCTCATCAAAATTCCAGAAAATTTTTTGATAGAAATGCCACTCCTCCACCCCCCCTGTTCCCTGTCTTTCCTCAGGATTTGGTTCCCGTTGGAAAGAGGGCCCTTTTTTATCATCCCGGGCCCCCCCCCCCCCGGTTGGTTCCTGTGAGGTTAGCCCCCCCCCCCGGTGATGTTTTTGGACTCTTTCATGCCACCCCTCCCACTTTTTTGTTATTCCATCAGGTTTGTGAAACCTTTACCTTCAGTTTCCTTTCCAAAAACGTGGTTTGGGGGGGGTTTTTGGGGGGGTGAGGGCCCTGGTAGTTTACTGGGGGATTTACGTGGGGTAGGGTGGAGGCGGGTGGGTATGGATTGTAGTTTTGTTTTGGGGATGGGGTGATAGGTGTATGGTTCTGAGAATGTTGTTGTGTTCCCCTTTGCTTTTTTGTTCTGCTCTGACTGACCTCTGTTTGGTTTCCCACCCTTGTTTTTTTCCCTTTGCTCCTTTCGCTTTTTTGCCCTCTCCCTCAGCTGTGCCGTTTGATTGTGTTCTGTCTCTGTCTGGGTCTGTGTGTGGGGTGTGTGTGTGTATGTGACCAAACAATAAATTTTTGCCCCAATAACTCATTACAGTTTTGCCCGGGTGGGGAAAGTGTGAATTGTTTCATTACCTATAATTTGTTCATGTTTGTAGATGTTTAAACGTAATTTAACCATTCTCCCCGAATTTTTCCCTTTTTTAATTGTAAAGCTACCCCCTTTTTGTCCCTAGTTCAGCTATAAAAACTTGGGGGGCCCCAGTCCCTGGACCCAAAATTCCCTCTGTAATCTGAAAATTTACCTTTGTAACTTGAAATTTGATTGTGCCGCCCTACCGGGAGTTCCCATTCCCTTTGTAAATTGTGAGTTCATTCCCTTTGTAAATTGTGGTTTCATTACCTTTGAAAATTTGTGAGTTTTCCCTCTGTAACTTGCCCTGCTATAAAATTTGGGGGCCAGTCCCTGGCCCAATTATGTCCCTCTGTAATCTTTTGAAAAACCCCCAAAAGGAGGGGTTTTATGGGGTGCATAAAAAACTTTTTAAAAAAACTAAAAAACAAAACATGTTTCTTTTTTCCTAGTAAACTTGTTTTGTTTTATTTTAGTACACTTTTCTTGTTATTTTTCCCTTGTACACATGTTTTTGGGGTTATTTCCTAGTACACATGTTCTTGTTATTTTTCCTAGTACCATGTTCTTGTTTTTTCCCCTAGTACACATGTTCTTGTTTTATTTATAGACACATGTTTTTGTTATATTCCTAGTCCCACTTTTTTCTTGTTATAGCCCTAGTACACGTGTTCTTTTTTTAAAAGTCTAGTAAAAAAGCTCTTGTTTTATTCCTAGTAAAATTTTCTTGTTTATTTTATATTTCACTGTTCTTGTTAAAACCCTAGTACACTTGTTCTTGTTATGGTCCTATTTACACGTGTTTTTGTTAAGCCCTAGTACCATTTTTCTTGTATATTTCTAGTACCAGGGTTCTTGTTATTTTTCTGGGACACATGTTTTTTTATAGTCCTAGAACGTGTTCTTTTTAAAGTCCTATTTCCACAGTTCTTGTTTATTTCCTAGTACACAGGGTTCTTGTTTTAGTCCTAGTTTTATGTTTTTGTTATAGTCCTTTTACACATTTTTTCTTTTTTATATTTCCTAGTACACAGGGTTTTTTGTTATATTCCTATTTCACATGTTTTGTTTTTTGCCCTAGTACACATGTTCTTGTTATATTCCTGGGTACACATGTTTGTTATAGCCCTAGAACAAAAGCTTTGGGATGCAGTCCTTTTACCATGTTCTTGTTTTTTTCCCTTATTACACATGTTCTTGTTTTTAGTTAGTACACATGTTCTTGTTATATTTCTAGTACACTTGTTCTTTTTTTTGTCTTAATACACTTTTTCTTTTTAAAGGGGTTAGAAACACATTTTCTTGTTATGTCCTATTTTTCCCAACAAATGTTTTGTTATATTTCCTAGTACAATGTTTTGGGTTATAGCCCTAGTTAACATGTTCTTGTTATAGTCTGTCCCAAAAGGGTTTTGTTATATTTCCTAGTACACATGTTCTTTTTTAGTCCTGTACACATGTTCTTGTTATGTCCTAGTAACCATGTTCTTGTTATTTTCCCTAGTAACATGTTTTGTTATAGTCCTAGAACACATGTTCTTGTTATGGGCCTAGTACACAGTTCCTGTTATAGCCCTTTGTCACATGTCTTTTTTATAGCCCTAGTCACATGTTCTTGTTTATTTCCTAGTACACATGTTTTTGTTTTGGGTTCCTAGTACAAATGCTTTGTTATAGTCCTAGAAACACATGTTCTTGTTATAGCCCTAGTACCATGTTTTGTTATATTTCCTATTTTTTGGGCACTTGTTTTGTTATAGCCCTTTGTACCCAGGGTTCTGTTTATAGCCCTAGTACAAGGTTCTTGTTATATCCTAGTAAATTTTTCTTGTTATAGTTAGTACACTTGTTCTTGTTTAGCCCTAGTAACAGTTTTTTTTAGCCCTAGAAAAACAGGGTTCTTGTTAAAACCCATTTCACATGTTTTTGTTATATTTCTAGTGCACATGTTTTGTTATGTTCTAGTCCACAGGTTCGGGGTTATTTTCCCTAGTCACATGTTCTTTTTAAATAGTCCTAGTAAAACTTGTTCTTTTTAAATTTCCTAGTACACATGTTTTTTTATTTTTCCTAGTACCCCCATGTTCTTGTTTATAGTTTTAGTACACTTTGTTTTTTGGGTTATATTCCTAGAACAATTTTCTTTTTATAGCCCTAGTACACTTTTTTCTTTTTTATAGCCCAATAAAACTTTTTTTGTTTAGCCCTTTAGTACACATGTTCTTGTTATGCCCTAGTACACATGTTCTTTTTATAGCCCTAGTACACGTTTTGTTATATTTTCTCGTAACTCTTCTACAAAATTTTAAATTTTTTCTGGAATTTCGTAGTATTTTCCCTGTGAAAAACTGAGAGGAAGAAAGAATTGAAATTTCCCCACATACCCCTTTCAGTGTCAGCGATTGACCTGA
The DNA here is from genome assembly GCF_026875155.1 of Cherax quadricarinatus. Classification (NCBI taxonomy): domain Eukaryota; kingdom Metazoa; phylum Arthropoda; class Malacostraca; order Decapoda; family Parastacidae; genus Cherax; species Cherax quadricarinatus. The sequence continues at coordinate 5,692 of NW_026497014.1, read as the reverse complement.
GTTACTTTTAAGGGGGCCCTATTTGTCTTTTTCTTACTTTGTATACCGGGAAAAAAACCCCTTTTGGGTTAGTTTTAAATTTCCCTTGGGGACCTTAGCCCAAAACCCCTTTTTTGCTTTTTTTTATTCCTTTTTTTTATTTCTCTTTTTTAACTGAATTAAAAGATTTGTAATTCCCCTTTCCCTCTTTTGTTTACTCCTTTATATGTTTTTTTTTTTGGCCCAGTGAGATTTTTTAAATCTATTGTTCTTTAAATTTGGGGGATCATTTTTGTTAGATTTTTTTCCCCTTACTCGGAGCAAAGTTAAATGGCAGCTAGAAACTTTGCTCTGAAAAACGTATATTGGAAACCAACACCAGCTACCTGACCCTTTTGCAGATTTTCCATTTTAGCCCCCCGGGTAATTTTTCGTCCCAGGGAAATCGCTATCAAAATTTGGGACAGAGACTTGATTGATTTTTATGGTTTAATTTCCCAAAAAATCATTGAAACAAAGTGTTTTGTGATCATTTTTCCCCAAGCACACTATTAACCTCAAGATTTTTTAATTTTGTGAATCTTTGCTGGAAAGAACCAAGTAAAGCAGATTTTTTCCCTTTCTATTTTGGTTCTGTCATAAACTGTTCTAAAAAGCAATCCCGAACTGTATCCCGAAAAAACATAGGGCTCAAGATTTCTTGTACATTTTTCCAATCCCCCCCAATTTTTCTAAAGTTTTAAAACCTCCAAAAAACACAAATATTTTTTATTCTTGTGCCTTTTGAATTTCGTCCCTTGCAGCTTCTGCCCCTTCTATAAGGGGTTTTGGGGGCCCATAATCACACCCAAAATTAATTTTTCATGTCCCCCCGGGAACTGTTGCCAAACAGATTCTGTGTACGATGTTACTTTATTTTATCATGTTTAACAAAAAAATTTAAAAATTTTCCCTGACATACCCGCCACTGCCCCATTCCCGTTGACCCCATCAGTGTGGAATAGGTTTTTTTAACCCCTTTTTGCTTTAAATTTAGAAGGCTTTCTCTTCCTTAAATTGAACCCGGTCCCCAAATTTTTAGCCAAATTTTTTTTATATTTTCCTGCCAAATTGCGGTAAACTTAGCTCATCTAATTTTTATTTTTTAGGCTCCCCCAAATCCTTAGGCGCAAAATCACTCGTTGCCCTCCCACTATCTTTTCTCTGTTTTTTGATCAGTTGGTTTTCCCCTTTTTTAGGAACTTTTTTTTGAATATTGTCTTTTTTAAAATATCCCCGAAAGGGATTTCCTTTGTAATATCTGCTGGGTTTTCCCCAAAAATAAACGGGAGCCTGATGTTTTCCCCCAAGCACCCCTACCTTTAAAATTTTTATCCGTTTAAAAATCCCAGGGCAAGTCATCAATATCCTCTCAATCGAATTGGCTAAAGCAAAACCCCTCATCCCCCGGGATGAACCCCATCCCTTGCATACTTTTCATGTTTGCCCTAAAATTTGTCCCCGTTAAAAATGAAGGGGATTGCAAATTCCTTGCAGTACCTGTCAAAGTCAGCAAATTTTTTTCCCAAATTTCCTAGACATCCATTCATTGCCCACTCCCCCTTTAGGCAAGTTTCTTTCATATGATGGGTCCCTCCCTTAGACCTTGGGTACTTCTATGCCTGACCCTTTACTTATCCAGTAAGTCCTGGCTCCCGCCATTCCCCAATGTCAATTTTTCCCCCAGCAATAAGACAGATAATGGGGGTTGTTCCATTTTCCTGACCCTTTTTATCCCCAAAAAATCGACTATGTCACCAACACCCGCTCCTGGGAGGGACACTCTCTGTCTGACTTTTCTATCTCTGTTACAAAAAAAATGGTCCATATAAACTTTTTCCCGAGAGTCTCCCCCAACGAAATTTTTTTCCTTGGTTAGAAGGGAGTCAGAGGTACCCTTTAAAAATTCACTAACCACGGAAGTTTCATGTTTTTGGAGAACAGAGAATCGAAATTTTCCCACCCTTTACTTCTTTTAAATTTAACCCCCCTTATCTTTCCCTTTTCCTGAAAATGTGAACCCCTTGCCACTTAAAGCGGGCTGCCACTCTTCCCAAAGGGGGGTAAAACATTTCTCCTTACCAGCACCCAAATATCTCAATCTCACTCCCAAAATCTCTATGCGAAGTTTTAGTTCCCCAATTTCCCCCTGAAGAAGTAGAAACCCCCTTCAAATATTTAAACCCCGAGATTCTAAAAAATTTCAAAAAGCCATGGTGCTGGTAAAAACCCCCGCTAATACCCAGACGCTCAGGCAGGTATGACCCCCGTGGCCCAAAGACTTCAACGTACTCCAAATTTTGATTTTTATTTAGTGAAATATAAAGAGTTCTTCATTTTTAAAAAAAGCATACCCGGAATTTGGGGTTTTGGGGGGCCAAAAACCCCCTTTTGGGCCTGGTCTCGGGGCCGGACTCATAATGGGGTCAGGGTCTGATCAACCCCGGTGTTTCTGGTTTATCGTACGCATGCAGCCCCACGTTGGAACCACTGTGGGGTCAGGTATGTTTTTGGGGCCTGCTCAGTGCCTTCTTCAAAACGCCCGGGGTCTTTGGTAATCCTCCTTATGTATGCTGGGAGACAGCAGAACAGTCTTTGGGCCCCCGACCCCTTACTGTGGTTTTTTCTTTTCGTGTTTTGTTTTGGCCCCCCCTGCTTTTTATTAAGGGGATGTTGCTTTCCTTTCTGAGTCTTTTGCTTTCCCAATAGGGGGGTGATTTTTTGTGTGCAAGTTTGGGTTTCTAGTCCCTTTAGGATTTTCCCGGTGTATAAAAATTTATGTATTAAACTCCCCCCCTGCGTTCCAGGGAGTACCCGGGTTTAGGGAAAAACAAAGCGTTTCCGTAACTGGGCGGCTTATCCCGTTATGTGTTTCCCTGAAGGTTTTTGTACATTTTCCCAGGTCGCAATTTCACCTTTCCTTGAAAAATTTCTGTTAATGTGTAAGAAAATTCCAGCCCGATAGAACAAGTGAACCGAAAAAGTGAGTTATGTGCCTTGTGGATCAGAGATTTTCACCGTGCTCCCTTTTTGTTCTATTTGTCACGATGTTATAGGGTCCCTCTACGGGAAATTTTCCTGTCGTTATTACACCCTGGTTACCTTGTTTAAGGCTTTTCCCCAAAATCCCTGTATACATACCCGTATTTTGTTTATCCTTTACAGCCTCCCGGACCCCCGTTTTTTGGGGGCCGTAGCTGGGAAAAAGGCGGAGGGGACCTCTCTAAAAACCCCTTTTTACCTTTGGGGTTGGGTAATTGATGGGTATCTAGGTGGGTTACCCTCTTGTTTTAGAACCCCTTTTAAAAGATTTTCATGACATGGGGTGTTAGTGCTATCCGTCTGTTGTTCTTTGCAAATTTCTTCAGCAACCTTGTGAAGTGGGGCTATGTCTGTTGTTTTTAGTGGGGTGTGGAATTTACCCCGTGTCCATGCTCCCCCTCCATAGAATGCTGAAGGTACGGGCAGGGGCTTCTTGCATTTCGAAGAACACAGGGTTCCATGAAGTCTGGGCTGGGGGCAGAATGCATGGGCATGTAATTTTTTTTTTTTTTTTTTTTTTTTTTGCCTTTTTAGGTCTTGTGGTGTTAGGATAATTTTCCGAGGGTTTTTGAGATGTTTAAAAAATTTTAGTTTTCGTTCATAAAGGATTCATTTGGGTTGTGACCTAAGTCGGGGGAGGGTCGTGAACACTGAGGGCTTTGGGGGCTTTAGTACTCAACTCCCTTTCCTTTGGGTGTCAAACTGTGTATGTCCCCTCACCCCTAAGTTTGGGGGCCAATTTTTGGATGTTGTTTTTTCCCCCTTTTATTTGGCATAAGAGAAATTCATGAACTTGAAGGACCAGTTAAATGGAGTATACCTGGGGGTTTTGGCCCGGAGGGTTTCCCGGAGAGGATTTCAGGGGTCAGCGCCCCCGCGGGTCGGGCTGGGACCAAAAAACCCCATGGGGGATCAGGGCCCGATCAACCCGGCTTCTACTGAGGCCACACGCAACCTGACGTTTCGAAACCCCAGCCCGGTTTTGGGCAGGTACTGACTTTTGGTGCCTGTCCAAAGCCCTCTTGAAAACAGCCAGGGGTCTTTTGGTAATCCCCCCTTTTGTTTGTGGGAGGGGATTTGAACCCGCCCCTTGGGCCCCCGACCTTATTTGGGGTTTTCTCTTATCGTGCTAGTCGTACCCCTGTTTTTCAAATGGGGGAATATTGGGGTCGTCTGCCGAGTCTTTTGCTTTCATAGGGAGTGGGTCTTTGTGTGCAAGTTTGGCATAAACCCGGGGGTTTTAAATGTATATAATCATGTGTCTCTCCGCCTGCGTTCTAGGGAGTACAGGTTGAGGAACTTTTAAGCGTTCCCCGTAAATTTTGGGGGTCTTATCGCAAATTATGTGTGCCCTGAAGGGTCTTGTGCATTTTCATATTGGGACTTGAGTGGCTCACTCATTTCCTTGTGTCATCGTGTAGGACCCAGGTCGTTTAAGTAGGGGCCCCCGTACTGGATGTTTTTCTCGACTTTGATTTTTGGGGTTTAAGGGCAGTATTAACTTTTTTTTCTTTGTTTTTAAAACCCAAAAACCTATTGAGTGTTTTTTAGTGATTTCGGGAGGGGGCCAAAAAACCCTAGCAAGACAAAAGGGCTGCGTCCCGGTTGGTGGCTAACTTTAGGGGCTGAATTGTGTTGAGAATTTGGGAAAGTTTTGCCCTCTAATATTTTTGGAAAAATAAAGAATAAAAAAGTTTTTGGAAAAACGAATTCCAAAAAATTTAACTTTCAGGGTTTAAAAAGAGGGATTACAAGGGTTTAGACTCCTTACTAGGGGCTAAAACAGGAACATGTGGGCTAGGACTTTAACAAGAAAATGTGTTCTAGGAATATAACAAGAACAGGGGTACTAGGAATAAAAAACAAGGAAAAATGTGTACTGGGAAAATTTTTCGGGAAATGTGTACTAGGAATTTAACAAGAACATGGTAATAGGGAAAATAACAAGAAAAATGTGTACTGGAAAAATATACAAGAAATGTGTATAGGGAAAATAAAAAGAAAAGTGTACTTTTTGTTAAATATAACAAGAACATGTATTATAAGGGTAACAAGGGGAAAATGGCTAGGAATATAACAAAAACAGTGTACTAGGAAAAAAAAACAGTGCACTAGGAAAATAAAAAGAACATGTGGACTAGGAAAAAAACAAAAAATGGGGGTACTGGGCTATTCAAACAAAGTGTATAGGAATTTAACAAGGAAAAATGGTACTGAGAAAATTTTAAAAAAGAACATGTGTACTAGGAAAAATTTTTAAAAACTTTTGTACTAGGGAAAATAACAAGAACAGGGGTACTAGAACCATAAAAAAGAACAAAGTGTACTAGGAATGTAACAAGAACATGTGTACTAGGGGAAAATAACAAGAAAATGGGTCTAGGACTTTAAAAAGACATGTGTATAGGAAATAAAAAGAAAAATGTACTAGGAAAAAATAAAAAGAAAGTGGGTCTAGGAAAAAAAAACAAGAACATGTGTACTAGGAAAAAATTAACAAGAATTGTGTAAATAGGAATATAAAAAAGAAAAATGTGGGAAATAGGAAAAAAAACAAGAAATGTGTACTAGAAATTTTAACAAGAACCTGTGTACTAGGAAAACAAGAAAATTTTGTACTAGGTATAAAAAA
>NW_026497011.1:0-13533 GCF_026875155.1 Cherax quadricarinatus | reverse complement strand
AGACTGTTCCACGCATCCAACTTGTTAAAAAACCAGTATTACCTATGTCCTTTCTAAATCTAAATTTATCCAACTTAAATCCATTATTAGTCTGCCCGAAATGCTCATGCATTCTAGCGACTTTGTTTCTTTCTTTCGGTGTTTTATTACATGTAAACTACACATTGTACTGTAAAAAAAGGAAAAAAAAAGGTTTTTTTATTTAATTCGATTTGTCTATCTGGCAAAGTTATGGTTTAGTTATATCTACATCAGCTGGAGGTGGTGATGCAGCCTCCCAGGCACTTGCAGCCCAGCCGCAGCCTGGCAGTAGTGACATTAGGTTAGGTAAGAGTCGTCAGGAAACAGGACAAATGTTTCCTGATGCGGGTCTTATTCAGATGATGACCCGACGTTGAAGCTTTTGGTCACGTGATCGAGGCCTTCCGCTTGCTTACAGATCCATCCCCTTAAAAATTATGGTCATAATTATAAAAATTTAGTGATAGTAGTAACATCCTAGAGTCTGTTTATATTTTTGGATGCACCATAGACATGTGGCTCCTCCTGCATGATGGAATGGTAGGTGAACTGACTGGTGCCAGTCTCCCTCAGTCTCATGCCAATGAAGTTCACTTGATTCGCTGCCTGACCACGGTGGAGTGCGGTTGTGCTCTGCACCCCTCTGCTGTTTTCAGGCGAGCTACCCCAGTTCATCAACAACCATTGAGTAGTGAGGACGTGCACTGCTCATTTTGGGATATCAAAATGGCGGAACATACAGTACGGAGAGTAAATACTATCTGCATAGAGCTGGTTCGTGGTACGTTAAGTGGAGATACGATGAACGTCCTTCTCCCTAACATCATCAGGGATGCATATGGTATTCCCAACGAGGAATTGTATGGCGTCGCTCTTAATGGTTTAACAAGAATCTTTGTGAAATTTCTACGAGCCGGCTTCTACACAAGAATTGTCGAGCATTACCAGGAACAACGCATGAGTGTGAATTCAGCGATGGATGTTGTGTTACATGACGTCTCTAAGTACTTCACATGGGTGAAGGTACGGAATGTACCCTTCGAGGCCACGGCTTATGGCCTACAGGAGTTTTTTCGCAGTTATGGGACAGTGCATTCTGCAACCATGGGGGTGTGGAGGGATGGTCCGTATGAAGGAATGCCGGAAGGTTCTTACACCCTTAAAATGGCTTTAACAAGGCTTATACCATCCTATGTTACGATGACCAGTTGTAGAACACAGGTTTATGTGTACTATGCTGGGCAACGGAAAACATGTCGTCTGTGTAGCTCTTATGAGCACATGGCAGCCCAGTGTCCTAGGAGGCGGGCTTCTCGAATTCTGGAAACTCCAATTGTGATTCAACAGTCGTGTGATTTGGTGCCTGGCTCTGATGCCTCGGGAGGCCGGAGGCCTGACCTCTGGAGCGAGGAGGTCGACCGGGAGGTGGCGGCGGCGGAGACGCCGTTGTTGAATAAAAGACATCTAAAAAGTAACAGTGGTAGTGCTATCATCAGTGTCCCTCTTCTGTCATCCCCCGCTCTACTGTTATTATCATGACTGCTGTCATCATTGTCACTGTTGTCTTCACCTTCACTCTGCTGTCAACACCGTCACTCTGTGGCCATCACCTTCACTCTGCTGTCAACACCGTTACTCTGTGGCCATTACCGTCACTCTGCTGCCATGACCATCACTCTGCTTTCATCACCATCACTCTGCTGTTATCACAGTCATGTCATCACTATCACTCAACTGTAATCCTCCTTCTCTACTATCATTTCCTTTACTCTGCTGTCATCACCCTCTGTTCTTATCACTGTCCACTTCTCTTCAGCATAATTCCGTTGTTTCATCACGTATCATGTTCCTCACTCTACGGATCATCTCTCTCGTTGCCCTTGTAGGGAATCGTCATTGTCATTGGGTGATGACTCTGAAACGATGGGGACTTTTCAAATGTCAGTTTTACTCCACTGTTAATTGGTCTCAATTCTTCATTATTACGATTCAATCAGAAATTGCCTTTCTAAATTTTCAGCATTTTGTTCTTCACAAGTAGTTATCCTTTCCCTTCAGTTATCATTCCTTACTATTGTTTTCTTTAACAGTAATTTCAACAATAATAGGTAGCTTTCCACAGTATCATTATTTTTTACAGATTACTTATATAATGAGTATTCAGTTATCATTCCTCATTAATTTATCTTCGACCAGTCTTATCCCTCAATGGGTAGTTGTCCCTAGTCAGGACTTAACTTCAACCTGTAGTTAACCTTTCCACCAGTAGTTATTATTCTCAATTTGTTATTCTTGCACGCGAGTTAATTCTACTTTCTTTAGTTATTTCTTCTCCAGAAGTTATTTTTCCACTAGATTCAAATCAAGCAATAGTTTTATCGTTTTGACTTTTACGAGTAGTTTTCTTTAATCAGTAGCTAGCTTCCACCCATAGCTATCATTGCACAAACACTTATCATTCTTTTCCAGTTGCTATCCTTCCACCAGTAACTATCTTTCCATTAGAAGTTCTCTTTCTCCATAGTTATCCTTCCATCTCTTGCATCCTTCCCACCATAGTTATTTGACACACACACAAATAACCCGCATTAAGGAAGAGAGGAGCTTAGGACGACGTTTCGGTCCGACTTGGACCATTCAGACCGAAACATCGTCGTAAGATCCTCTCTCTATGTGCGGGTTATCTTGTGTATTCTTCCAGTCACGGGACTGTGCCTTTGTGTTATTCTGGACCGCCAGTTATTATCTTCCAATTGGTAATCCTCTAACAGTATCTATCAACTATTCAAGTTTATTACACTGACTCCTGGTGTGGCATCTGGTATCAATAGCATACCTACTGGCACCCCTGGACTGTGGGCCTCTGGTATCTCTCCCACCTACTGTTCCACCACAGGACTTGAGGCATTCTGGTATCATCAACCTCCTACTGGCCACCACCTGACTGTGTGGCAATCTGGTTATCATCACCTACCTACTGGCCACCACCCTGACTGTGGCACCTGGTATCATCAACCTACCTACTGGCCACCACCTGACTGTGTGGCACCTGGTATCATCAACCTACCTACTGGCCACCACCTGACTGTGTGGCATCTGGTATCATCACCCTACCTACTGGCCACCAACTGGACTGTGTGCATTGGTGTTTCATCACCCTACCTACTGGCCACCACCTGTCCTGTGTGGCATCTGGTTATCATCAACCTACTAATGGCCACCACCTGTGTGGCAATTTGGTATCATCACTACCTACTGGCCACCACCTGACTGTGTGGCATCTGGTATCATCACCCTACCTACTGGTCACCACCTGTCTGTGTGGGATATATTTTTTTTTTTTTTTATTATCACACCGGCCGATTCCCACCAAGGCAGGGTGGCCCGAAAAAGAAAAACTTTCACCATCATTCACTCCATCACTGTCTTGCCAGAAGGGTGCTTTACACTACAGTTTTTAAACTGCAACATTAACACCCCTCCTTCAGAGTGCAGGCACTGTACTTCCCATCTCCAGGACTCAAGTCCGGCCTGCCGGTTTCCCTGAATCCCTTCATAAATGTTACTTTGCTCATATATGGGGCTTAAAACGTTCCTTAACCAGGAATATTTGCATCCTGACGATGAGGTCGGCAGCTGGTGTTGTCATAGTCACTATGTCGAGCTTAAGAGTGTGACATTCCTTTTTTGTAAAATACTACTAATGACTGCATTGACCCCGAATGCGTTTTTGTTCTAAAATAGTACTTAATATATTTTCGAAGAAACATAAAGTTGAAAGAGTGGAATTGTTTAGGGAAGAATGAACTTCAGTGTTGCAGCTGTTGTTACTACTGTCAGGGTCCAGACTTCAGCAAAAGCAAAATTACTTCATATCTGCAAACTGCATACGAATGGAGAGAGGAAAGTGAGAGAGGAGAGACGTGAGAGAGAGGAGGAGATGAGAGAGAGTGAGAGAGGAGGAGAAGGAGAGAGAGAGAGAGATGAGAGAGGGAAGGGAGAGGAGGAGGAGAGATGGAGAGGTAGAGAGAGAACCAAGTAAAAAGCCTTCCTCTGGACACATCCTTTAATCTACACAAGGAACACTCTTCACCGAACATGTGACGAAGCCTACAGATCTGCCTTGTGTGGCTTTCGTTGTAGAGTAGAGGTTGCTACTGCAAGTACAAAGCATGGCGAATGTATAAGAGGATATTCCTACCACCTATATCAGGAACTTGCACACAGGTAAGCCTGTAGGCATATGGGGAAGTCTCAAAAGTAGGCCAATTGCTAAAATGGGCTGTTGAACTCAATAAGAAAGCTGCATCAGGGTAGAGAAGGCTCCGAACCTGGTAGGTCCCTGGCCAAGAACAGAAAAGTATTGTTTGCTGATGAACTCCTTCCACCTTAAAAAACCGACAGATGGGACCACCTCTACTAGTAGTCAAAGAAAAGCGGACGCTTTGGCCGAGCACTTAGCTACCAAAAATGCAAGTTCCTGCTCCAGAAGGATCCTCATTGGCTAAGCTGCAAGAACTGTGTCAAAAATGTCAGTGATGACAACAAAAGCAGAGTGGAGATGCAATTTCCCCTTTAAATCGCCTGACAAGAAAAGGTTGTTTGTGGGCTCAGACAAGTTGAGCCCAAAGATTTTCGGAGAAGATGTGCACACAGCCTAGAGGCCTCTAACTCGGCATCTTTCAGCACTACCTGGACAGTGTTAAATGGCCTCGTGGAAAAAGGCAAATGTATAGTCCTTGTTCATCATAAAGAACAGCAGAGCAGAAATCAGCAACTACAGACCAGAAGTCACTCCTGTCAATCACTGGCAAGATCCTTGAGACAATATCTCTTGGCAAAATGACAGAGTAGAGGATATTGACAACACTCACTATACTTTGTGACCGTCAACATGACTTCAGGAAAGGTTACTCTGTGCTGATCTGTGTTTTAAAACCTCTCCACTAAGTGGGCCACCATTCACTGGATGTAATCCAACAAGTCGCTGTTTGGTCGCATTGGACAATTGCTGATGCTTTCGACTGGAGTGTGGAACCAGGGCCATCTTGGCAAAAAACTGAAAGTCTGGGAATTTCAGGCTCTACGTTATGTCTCCTCAGTGATTACCTTCATGGTAAATGTCTAAGTGTAGTTCTCAATGGAATAGAATCAGAAAGACATCCTATTAGGGTGTTACACAAGGAAGCGTTCTGGGACCATTGTTATGGAATGTCTACTTCAGTGACCTTCTTCATCTCATCCCAGAATCCCATGCATATGCAGACGACTGCACTCTGACATTCACTTATCCAAGGGAAGAAATGCCAGCTGCCCTAAGTTACATCAAACACCATTATTATTATAATCAAGGGGGAAGCGCTAAACCCGGAGGATTATACAGCGCCTGCGGGGGGATGTGGAAGGCATTCAGGCTTAATTCGGGGAACTGGAGCACAGATCCAATTCCCTAAATCAAGAGCCCCTCACCAACATCAAGGAACCTTCCTTGAGGGGACATCAAACACCAGCTACGAGGTATATCAGCTTGGGGAAACCGATGGCAAGTAACATTTGCACGTGAGAAAAAACAAATGATGGTCTCTAGCAGTAAGTATGAATGGGAAAGTGTTGGTACCGTGGGGTGAAATTTCACTCCAAAAAGACCATGAAGAACCACGTTTGTAAATCTTGCAAACAAGGCAGCCAGGAAGCTTTCAGCACTTCGCCATATCTTGCATCTGCTTGACAGCAGGGGTTGCAAGATTCTGTATGAGGCGCAGGTACGCTCCTCTTGAGTATGCTCTACTTTCTTGGTTTGCCTGCCCCCCCTCTCATCTGCGACTGCTGACAGAGTAGAGAAACAGAACAAGGACGTCTCATCACTCGCCTGGACCCATCCTGGATCGATCTGTAAATTTCAGCAGGAGCCTTCAAACACAGGAGGGAGTGGGTGGCCTTACTGTTATGGACCAAGGCCAACACTGTCAAAGTACCACACCTGGTTCCACTCGAGGACAGCGAGAAGGCAGCTTCTTACCACAAGACGGGCAGGGAAAGCGGCAACTTCACTCTGGCTGTACCCTTCCCCGGAACATCACTTCTTTGAGATCATTTATCCAAGGATGACTCGAATCTGGGAAACACATTCGTACAACATTATAATGTCATCAAGATAAAGTCAGTTGATCAATTGAAAATGACTGGCTCACAGATTAGCTCAACTCATCCTGTTTCCTACGTGTTTTTGTCATAACCAAAAATTATTTCAAAATGAGCTGATTTAGGTACCAGTTGTTAGCTGTCAGTAATTCACAAGTAATGCACATCACAAGTAGTCACAAGTAATGCGCTTAAACATGACAAGGTAATGCACTTAATTTAAAGTAATGCGCTTAAATGACAAGGAAATGCACTTAACATCACATGTAATGCATTATCATCACCAAGTATTGCCACTTATAAAATGACAAGTAATCCGCCTTACATTTAAAGTAATTGCGCTTAAAATGACAAGAATTGCACTCTTTAACATCACAATGTAATGACGTACTTTCACAAGTAATGCACTTACCATGGACAAGTAATGCGCCTTAACATGAAAAGTAATGCACTTAAAAATAAAAAGAAAATGCATTAACATCAAGGTAATGCAACTTTCCCATCACAAGTTAATGCACGTTAACATCACATGTTATGATTAAACCTCACAAGTAATGCACTTAAATCACATGTAATGCAACTTAACATACAGTAATGCACTTCTTAACATCACTTGTAATTTCACTTAACATCACAAAGTAATGCACCTCACAGTCATTGTTAGAGTGGACTGGGTTATTATACCAACTGGGGGAAAGTTGATTGGCGTTATCTACCACACTGGGAAAGTTGACTGGGTTATCTACCACACTGGGAAAGTTGATTGGGTTATCTACCACACTGGGAAAGTTGCTGGGTTATCTACCACACTGGGAAAGTTGATTGGGTTATCTACCACACTGGGAAAGTTGATTGGGGTTATTACACACTGGGAAAGTTGATTGGGTTATCTACCTCACTGGGAAGTTGACTGGGTTATCTACCAAAGGGGGTAGTTTTGGGGTTAATCTACCACACATGGGAAAGTTGCCTGGGTTATCTACACACAATGGGAAAGTTGATGGGTTATTCCTTACTGGGAAAGTTGATTGGTTATTACCACACTGGGAATGTTGATTGTGTTATCTTACCACACTGGGGAAAGTGATGGGTTATCTACACACTGGGAAAGTTGATGGGTTATCTACCACACTGGGAAAGTTGATTGGGTTATCTACCACACTGGGAAAGTTGACTGGGTTATCTACCACACTGGGAAAGTTTATTGGGTTATCCAGCACACACTAGGAGAGTTGACTCTGTTATCTTTGCACACTGGAGGGAACATTGACTGGGTGACCTAGCACACTGGGAGAGTGACTGGTGTTACCTAGCACACTGGGAGAGATGGCTGGGTTATCTACCACACTGGGAGAGTTGGCTGGGTTATCTACCACACTGAGAAAGTTGACTGGGTTACCTATCACACTGGGAAAGTTGACTGGATTACCGAATACAGTGGCAGAGTTGACTTGGTTATCTAGCACACCGGAAGAGTTGGCTTGCGTTACCTAGCACACTAGGAGAATTGACTGAGTTACCTAGCACACTGGGAGAATTGACTGGGTTATCTACCACGCTGTGAAAGTTGACTAGGATATTTAGCACACTGGGAGAGTAGAATGGGTTATCTACCACACTGAGAAAGTTGATTCTGGTTATCTAGCACACTTGGAGAGTTGAATGGGTTATCTAACACATGTGGAGCCAATTGATTGACTGTTGTTAATCTAGCACATTGGGAGAGTTGGATGGGTTATCTACACATGGGGATTGTTGGTGGGTTATCTACCTCACTGGGGAGTTGGCTGGGTTATCTACCACAGTGGAGAAGTTGTCTGGGTTACCTAGCCACCGGGAGAGATGGCTGGGGTATCTTTCCACAATGGGAGTGTTGGCGGGGTTATTCTACCAACTGAGAAAGTTGGACTGGGTTTACCTAGCACACTGGGAGAGTTGACTGGGTTACCAAGCACACTGGGAGTGTTTGACTGGATTTCCGATACAGTGGCAGAGTTGACTTGGTTATCTAGCACACCGGAAAGAGTTGGTTGGGTTACCTAGCACATGGGAGAGTGACTGGGTGTGTCTACACACTGGGCAATTGACTGCGTTATCAAGCACACTGGGAGATATTGACTGGATTACCGAGCATTTTTACTGGGAGAGTTTACTGGGTTGTCTATCACACTGGGAGGAGTTGCTGGATTACCGAATACAGTGAGAGTTGACTGGGTTATTCTAGCACACGGAAAAGTTGGCTTGCGTTACCTAGCACACTAGGAGATTTGATTGAGTTATCTAGCACACATGGGTAGGAATGACTGAGTTATCTACCACGTGTGAAAAGTTGTCTAGGATATTTTAGCACACTGGGAGAGTTGAATGGGTTATCTACCACACTGAGAAAGTTGATTCTGGTTATCTAGCACACTTGGAGAGTTGACTGGGTTATCTAACACACTGGAGCAATTGACTGTGTTATCTAGCACACTGGGAGAGTTGGCTGGGTTATCTACCACACTGGGAGAGTTGGCTGGGTTATCTACCACACTGGGAGAGTTGGCTGGGTTATCTACCACAGTGAGAAGTTGACTGGGTTATACCTAGCACACCGGGAGAGGATGACTGGGTTACCTAACAAACTGAGAGAGTTGAGTGGATTTTATTTTCACTTGCAAACTGGGGAGAGTTGAGAGGGTTAATCTTGCACACTGGGAGAGTAGACTGGGTTATCTAACACACTGAGAGAGTTGACTTGGTTACCTAGCACACTGGGAGAGTTGACTGGGTTGTCTAGCACATTGGGACAATTGACTGTGTTATCTAGCACACTGGGAGATTTGACTGGATTACCGAGCATACTGGGAGAGCTACTGGGTTGTCTATCACAATGGAAGAGTTGACTGGATTTGCCGAATACAGTTGGCCAGAGTTGATGGGTTATCTAGCACACCGGAAGAGTGGCTGGGTTACCTAGGCAATAGGAGAATTGGACTGGGTTACCTACCACAGGGGAGAATGGATTTGGTTATACACACGGGAGATTTGACGGGTTACCTCCCGGGAGAGTTGATGGTTCCCCAAAACGGGAATTGTGGGTTACTACACACTGGGAGTTTTTGGGGGGTTACCTAAAAACAAAAAGGGGGTTTTGCGGGGTTATAGCACAGGGGAAAGGTTGATGGGTTTCTCCATGGGAATTGATTTGGTTACTACCCAACGGGAATTTGACTGGATTACCAGCAATGGAGAGTTACGGGGTTGTCACACAATAAGTTGGGGGTTAAAACCAGGGGAAAATTGACTGGTTTCTAGCAAAGGGAGAGTTGGGGGGTTACCAGCAACGGAGATTGGGGGGGGGGGGGGTTAGCACACGGGAATTGTGGGGTTACTGCCAACAGGGAGTTGACGGGGTTATTGCAATGGGAAGTTGTGGTTACCAACGGGGGAGGTTATTTTTAGAAACTGGGAGGTTGCGGGGTTACCCAGAAACTGGAATTGCGGGGTTTTACAAAAAGGGGAGAGTTAGGGGTTTTCTAGCAACTGGAGGTTGACTGGGTTACTAGCAACGGGGGAAGTTGATGGGTTATAGCAACTGGGAGAGTTGGGGGGGTTTTGCCCCGGGGGTTGATAGCACCCCGGGGAGATTTACTGGGTTCCCCCAGCAAACGGGGAGTTTTGACTGGGTTATAGAACTGGGAGAGTAGGGGTTACAGAAATTTGGGAGTTGAAACGGGGGGTTATCTAGCAACGGGGGAGATTTGGGCGGGGTTTTTAAGCCCCCGGGGAATTGTGGGTTATCTACACACGGGGAGATTTACGGGGTTTACGAGCAATGGGGGGTTTATTTTTTTACCTTTTCACTGGGAGATTTGATGGGTTACTAGCCACTGGGGAGTTGACTGGGTTTCTAGCCACTGGCAATTGTTGGTTATCTAGCCATTTTGGAGATTTGATGGATTAGAGCTTTGGGGAGAGTTACTTATTTTTTGGGAAAATTGTTTAATCACACGTTAGAGTGACTGGGTTACTAGCCCGGGGAAGTTGACTTGGTTTCTAGGCACTGGGATTTTTTGACGGGTTTACGAGCATACTGTGAGAGTTAGGGGTTGTCTATACATGTGAGAGTTGACTGGGTTATTAGACACGGGAGAATTGACTGGATATTACAAACGGGGAGAGATGACGGGGTTACCTGACACAGGGAGAGTTGGCGGGGGGTAACTACACACGGGAGGTGACGGGGGCCCCTAGCACACGGGAGAGTTGAGGGGTTTTACTTAGCATGGGAGGGGTTGGTGGGGTCCCTAACATTGGGGAGTTATCTGGAAACGGGGAGAGTTAGGGGGTTCCCCCAAAAACGGGGAAGATTTGCGGGGTTTATATCCCACTGTAGATTTGACGGGTTACCTGCAAGGGAGGTTGACGGGTTTCTAGCAAGGGGGGAGAGTTGATGGGTTTTCTAGCCACTGGGAGAGTTAAAGGGTTACGGCACGGGAAAATTACTTTTTATCTAGCACCTGGAGAGTTGACTGTGTTCAAAGTACTGGGAAAGTTGACTGGTTACCTAGCAAATGGGGTTTACTGGTTCTCTGACAGTGAAGAAAAGTAGCAACAGGAACGGGTGGTGTTCGTTGTGCACCGCTGTGGACCTTCGAAAATTTTAGAGCCTGTTATTAATATAATCTTTAAACACCATCATACTACTCCATTATAACCCCCACCTTTTAACCAAATCATGTCACTTCAAATTCTCTTTACTTTCATGCATCACCAGCTTCCGTACATTTTATGTTGCACAGTAAATATCAGTATCTTATTTCATAAAAAACACTTCACCTCACAAAAATCACCATATTTCATCTAAAATAGATGATGCCCTTTGGGTGCATTATAATTAAAATAGTATGAGCGTAAAGCGTAGGGGCACAAAAAATTTACCCAAACAAAATCAGAGATGTGACAAATGGGAAAGGGCAAAATGACCGGAAAAAGAAAAAAAAGTCTTTGGGCCAAAGATTAAAATCTTCCTGAAAAAATATCTTTGTTGACCCCTCGTCCCCGGCAGTGTTCATCACAATATGGAAAAATGCCCTGATCACTTACTGAAGTATGAGAAGCATTAAAGAACACACATTGGGATAAGAAACATAATATGATCACTCATGAGTGGTGACAGTCAACAATTGATCACTATGGTGGTGAAGTCAACAAAAATATCACTCCCGAGTGGTGACAGTCAAAATATGATCACTATGAGTGGTGACAGCAAAACAATATGATACTTGGGTGGTGACTTTAACAAAAATTATTTATCAAAAAATTTTCTGAGTGGTGAAGTCAACAATATGATCATGAGGGGGGACAGTCAACAATATGATCACTCCCGAGTGGGTGACAGTCAAAAATAGATCACTAGGTGGTGAAGTCAACAAAAATCACTCACTGAGTGGGGAAGTCAACAATATGATCACTGAGTGGTGACGTCAACAATATGATCCAAATGAGTGGTGGAAAAATAACATTTTGAATCAAAAAAGCACTGGTGGTGACAGTCAACAAATGATCATTTGATGGGGAAGTCAACAAATGTCACTACTGAGTGGTGAAGTCAAAAATAGATCACTATGGTGGTGACAGTCAAAAATTGATCATTACTGAGTGGTGCGTAACAAAATGATCACTGAGTGGTGACAGTCAACAATATGATCCTCTGAGTGGGGGACAGTCAAAAAATAGAATACGAGTGGTGACATCCAAAAATGATCATACTGGTGGTGACAGTCAACAATATGATCACTCACTGAGTGGTGACAGTCAACATATGATCACTCATGGTGGGACGTCAACAATAGTCACTACTGGTGGTGACAGTAAACAATATGATCACTCACTGAGTGGTGACAGTCAACAATATGATCACTCACTGAGTGGTGACAGTCAACAATATGATCACTTACTGAGTGGTGACAGTCAACAATATGATCACTACTGAGTGGTGACAGTCAACAATATGATCACTCACTGAGTGGTGACAGTCAACAATATGATCACTCACTGAGTGGTGACAGTCAACAATATGATCACTCACTGAGTGGTGACGGGTCAACATATGATCACTCACTGAGTGGTGACGTCAACAGATCATCACTGAGTGGTGACAGTCAACAATTTTTGATAAACTCCACTGAGTGGTGACAGTAACAATATGATCATCACTGAGTGGTGACAGTCAACAAATGATCATCACGGAGTGGTGAATCAGTCATACGAAGATCATCACTGAGTGGTGACAGTCAACAATTTGTCACGCTGAGTGGTGATCAGTAAAATTGAATCATCACTGAGTGGTGAAGTAAACATCGATGATCAGTCACTGAGTGGTGAGAGTCAGTCACTACGAGATCAGTCACTGAGTGGTGAGAGTCAGTCACTACGAGATCATCACTGAGTGGTGAGAGTCAGTCACTACGAGTATCAGTCACTGAGTGGTGAGAGTCAGTCCACGAGATCGTCATACGGACGAGAGGCAGTATATTATACGAGTCACATATTCGCATGTACAACAAATAGTAACAGGTTTAGAAAATCATGTTATCAATAAGTGCGATCTGTGTGGATCTTCATGTCAAATATTCTGTTTGGATTCATGTCAAATATTCTGTGTTGGATCTTCAGTCAAATAATTCTTGTTGGTCTCATTAAAATTTTCTGGTTATTCCATGTAAATTTCTTATCTCTAGTAAAAATTCTTTTATCTTATGTCAATAATTTGTGTTTGGCATGAAAAATTTGTGTGGATTTTGTAAATATTCTGGTGATTTATTAAAAAAATTTGTTATTTATGTAAATATTGTGTGGATTCAGCAAATTTGTGTTGGATTTGTAATATTGTGTTGGATTCAGTCAAAATCTTGTTGATTTATGCAAATATTGGTTTTTAGAAATATTTTTATTTATGTTATTTTTTATTTATGTAATAATTGTTTGATTTATTAAAAAATTTTGTTATTTATGTAAATAATTTGTTTTTTTTTTTTTTTTTTTTTTTTTTTTTTTTTTTTTTTTTTTTTTTTTTTTTTTTTTTTTTTTTTTTTTTTTTTTTTTTTTTTTTTTTTTTTTTTATTTTTGGGAAATTTAAAAATTTTTTTGGATTTCATTAAAGTTTTTTTTTTAAAAAATATAAATAATTTATTAAATTTTTAAAATTTTTTTTTAAATTAAAAAAATTTTTTTTTCAAAAAATTATTTTTTTTTAAATTAAAAAATTTTTTATTAAAATAAAATTGTGTTTATGTATTAAAATTTATTTTATTTAAATTAAAAATTTTGTTTTTATTTAAATTAATTTTGGTTGGTTTAAAAAAATTTTTTTAATTTTTGAAATAT
>NW_026497008.1:7500-19145 GCF_026875155.1 Cherax quadricarinatus | reverse complement strand
TTTTTTTCAATTCTGGCCCCTTTCTTGGCTACTGAGTTTCGATTTGCCCCCCAATTCTTTGTCCCCTTCCCCAACCCTCTTTTAAAAATTTCACAGAGGCTCTTTCCCCTTTTTGGGGAAACTCTCCAAATTTTCTCTCCCCTCTTGTTCCATCCTTTTTCCACTGCTCCCCCATCCACTCCTCCCTCCAGAACCATTCTCTTGATCCTTGGTTTCCCTGCGAGTCCCCCCTTTTTTTTTTTGGTGAGAGAAAGAGAAGGAAAAAAGGTGGAGAGGGGGGGGAGGGAAAGAGTGAGAAGGGAAAGGAGAGAGGAGGGTGAGAGGGGGAAAGAAGAGGGGGGGAAGGGGAAAGGAGGGGGGGAGAGTGAAAAGGGGAAAAAAAATGGGGAAGAGATGGAGGAGGAGAGAGAGGGGAGAAGAGGGGGAGAGAGAGAGAAGGGGAAGGTAAAAAAAAGAGGAGGGGGATAGTGAAAAGGAAAAAAAAAGAAGAATGAGATGAGAGTGAGAGAGAGAGGGGGGGAGAGATAAAGGGGAAGGGGTTAGGAGAGGGGAGGGGGAGAGGGGAAAAGGGGAAAAGGGGGGAAGGAAAGAGCAAGAGGAGAGGAGAGAGAGAGAGAGAGGGAGAGGGGGAGAGAGAAGAGAGAGAAGAGGAGGAGAAGAGGGGGGGGGAGAGAGGGAGAGAGGGGAGAGGGAGGAGAGAGGGAGGGAGAGAGAGAGAAGGCAAAGAGAGGGGGAAAAGGAGGGGGGGGGAGAGGGGGGAAAAGGGGGGGAAAGAGGGGGGAATGGAAGAGAAAGAGGGGAGAGAGAGGTAGGGGGGAGAGGGGCTAGGGGAGAGAGAGGGGGGGGGGGGAGAGAGGGGGGGAAAAAAAGGGAGGGGAGAGATAATGGGGGGGGAAGATGTTAGGGGGGGAGATGTTAGAGGGGGGAGGGTTAGAGGGAAGAGATGTTAGAGGGGAGGAGGAGAGGGAAGAAAGAAGAGAGATGGTGAGGTGATAGGTGGAGAGAGATTGGGAAAAGAGTGAATGGCAGGAGAGATGGTCTCTCCCTAGGATAGAAGAGAGGGAAAAGGGGGAAAAGGAGCGGGGTTCGATGGCCATTCACGGGGACGGTGTGAAATCCGGATATGTGTGTTTGGGGGGTTTTTACTACAGTTACAAGTGCTTTTTTCCTGTGTTGTGGTTGTGTGTGTTTTGTGTGTGTGTGTTGTGTGTGTGTGTGTGTGTTGGGGTTGTGTGTGTGTGTGTGTGTGTTGTGTGTGTGGTTTGTGTATGTGTGGTATGTGTATGTGTCATGTGTAGTGGTGGTGTGTGGGTATGTGTGTGTGTGTGTGTGTATGTGTGTGTATGGTGTGTGTATTTTGTGTGTGTGTGTGTTGTTGTTGTGTGTATGTGTGTGTGTTAGTGTGTGTGTATGTGTGTGTTTTGTGGTTGTATGTGTTTTGTGTGTGTGGTGTATTTTGTGTGTGTGTTTTAGGTGTGTGTGTATGTGTGTGGTGTGTGTGTGTGTGTGTGTGTGTGTGTGTGTGTGGGGGTTGTGTGGTGTGTGTGTGGGGTTTGTGTGTGTGTGTGTGGGGTTGTTGTGTGTGTGTGTGTGTGTGTTTGGGTGTGGTGTGTGTGTGCCCCCTTAAAAGATTCATAATGAGTAAATACCGGAAAACCCGAAATTCTAACTTCCCCAATACTTGTAACACTTATCATTCACTTCAAAAAAGTAGGTTGTAAAATTTGCTTGTTAGTTAAAAGGGTGACGTTATCCCTCACACCGCTTTATCTTGCACTCTCGCTTGCTATTTTACTAAAATTCGGGGTTCGGGTAAGTGACCGTATCAAAACAGTGGTGCGGGACCAGAATTCAATTTTGCAAAATGCAACCTCTATCACTATTTTGTAACCCCTTCACCCGTGATGTTTATAACCAATAGTCAGCACCCCGCGTCCTCAAGTAAATTTCACTTTTCACTTATTACAAATCCCTTCAATTCGGTTTTTACCTTTATATGTATAAGGCATAAAAAAACTTTTTGTGACCACTGTTTCTGTAGGCCTACTGCCAACTTCCCTGTTGTATATTTTTTTTTTCCCTTTCTCCTTTTGCTTTTTAAACTTTTTCACTCTCCTTGGGCCCCCCCACATTTCACTTGTTAACCAAATGCTGGTAATTCTTGTCCCCCTGTTTCCACACCCTTTTTTGATTTTTTTTTTTTGGTATCTGGTGGCAACAGTCCCCCCCCTGGCCCCAAAACGGTTTGTCACTTAAAAAAAAAAAAAAAAACTGAATTCGGGTTTCCCTCGAATTTTTTCAAGAATAACTATATTTTTCACTCGTGGTTTGTTCACTGCTTTGTATACCATGTTTTTTACGCTAGTGGTTATTGCATCCCAAAAACAGGAAGGTTCTGGGGACCCTTTTGTGCACCCACGTCTGCACCCACCTGTACCACCTATTCCTACTCACCTTTTTGGGGTTTTTTGCAGGGGGTCGAGTAAGTCCTGGCCCCGCCTTTTCGCTGTTTGGGCACTAGGTCCTCTCTCCCCCCCCCATGAGCTTTACATACCCCCCTTAAAACTTTTAGGTTTCCCGCCTCCACTACGTCATTTTAGGCTTTCCAGGCCTGACTCTCTATGACTGAAAAAAAATTTCCTAACCCCTTTTGATTCATCTGAGTCTTCAACTTCCCAAATTGTGACCTTTTTATGTTTTGGGTCCTTCTCGGGAACATCCCGTTTTTGCCCCACCTTGTTATTCCGCGCAGTATTTTATATTCTTTATCATTTCCCTGACCCCCCTTCCTCGTGTCCCCGGGCCCCGATTCCCTCAACCTTTTTCGTAGGACAACCCCCGTAGCTCTGGGACTTTTTTTTGTTGTAAAACCTTTTGCACTTTCTCAAATTTCTTGAGTGTTTGGGGATAGGGTGGTTCCAAACTGGTGCTGCATACCCAGTAGGGGCCTTTGGGACTAAAGATAACGAGTCTTGAAGAATCCTTGTTGAGGATCGTAAAGCTTCGTAGGTTTTCCAAGCGCCCGTATGCCAGCAGTTATCTGTTGATGTGTGCCTCAGGAATTGTCGGGGTTTTTACTCACCCCAGATC
The DNA here is from genome assembly GCF_026875155.1 of Cherax quadricarinatus. Lineage (NCBI taxonomy): Eukaryota > Metazoa > Arthropoda > Malacostraca > Decapoda > Parastacidae > Cherax > Cherax quadricarinatus. The sequence goes on along the minus strand of NW_026497008.1, from coordinate 16,055 downwards.
TTTTTCTTGAGTGAGGGTTTGCAGTCTTTGGCCTCTAAACAATTGTGCGCGTTTCTTTGCCTTCCCCCAAACTTCTGACTTTGCATTTGGGGGGGTTTTAAAAATCAAAGGGGCCAGTTGCTGGACAGGCTTATAAATGTCAGGTCTCTTTGTATCCTGCCGTTCTTCTCATTAACTTCACATACTGCAAACAGGACATTCGAGTCTATCCCTTCCGTTATGTCGTTCACATTACCAAGAACAGCACAGGTCCTGGACTTTCCTTGTTTGTAACCCCCCTTGTCACAGGCGCCCACTCTGACCCTCGCCTACCATGACTCGCTGTTGCCTCCGTCAGGGTTTTTTGATCCATTGCAGGCCTTTCTGTTATGCGGCTGTCTCTAGCTTTTGCATAACCTCTTTGTGAGGAAAATGTGTCGAAAACCTTTTTGCGTCAAAAAAATGCAGCGATCCCCCCTCTCCTCTTTCTTCTCTGTCCTTGTCAAAAAACTCTAGTAGGTTTGTGACAAGGGTTTTTTCCCTGAAACGGTGGTTTTCCTTATCACATGTTTCTTTTCCCGGTTTCCCCCACCTCCTCCCGATGACTTTTCCAAAACCCTTGCATCTTACACGTTGTGATAAGGTTGTGTTTATGCTCATGTCTGTTTCCCTTTTTTTAAAAAAAGGGACTACATTTGCCTCTTCCATCCTCGGGGAGTTTTCCCCCTTTCAATGAGTGTTTTAAAATCTTTGTTATGGACACACAATATCTTGTCCCCCTTTTAAGGGCCCACGAGAGATGTTGTCTGGTCAACCGCCTTTGAGGTGTCAAATTTCATAGCAGCCTTTTTTACCCCCTCCTTGGTTAAGTACTCACCCGCCTTGCTGGTGTCCCCCCCTTCTGATTTTTTGGAGCCATGGTTTACACTGTTAAAAACTTCTTTAAATCTCGTGTTAGCTCCCCACATACCTCCCGGTCGTTTTTTTGTGAATTCCCCATCACCCTTCCCAGTCTGATACCTGGTCCTTGATGTTTTTTTCCCCCCTGAGTGGCTGTAAAACGTTTTGGGGTCAGTCTGACTTTCGTGCTAGTCTTTTCATATTGTCCTGAGCCCCCCTTCTTATCGTGCATTTCTTTCGGCTCTTTTGGCTAATCTTTTTATTTTCCTGATTTTCTCTGTCTTCTGTACCTTTTTTCATTCTCTAAACCCAGTTTTTGCCCCCCCCCTTGGGGGAACCAAGGACTCGTTCTTTCTTCCCCTTTTTTCTGTTTCCCTTGGGAACAAAAATCCCTGCATCCTTGCTTTTGTTGCCACATGTCCATAATTTTTTGTCTGGTTTTCATGTCAGTTCCCTCCCCCTGAATGTTTGAAGGAAGTTTCCCATGCCTGAGTGTTCCCCTTTTTTGTTTGGTTTTCCACCCCTATTTCCCTACCCCTCTCATTTGGACTCAACTTTGTAGTTTGAAGCCAGAACCCCATATCACTAGCTCCTAGGGGGGCCTTTTTATACATGATATCCTCGATGTCCAACTACTCATGGTGAATACAAAAGGGCCAGTCTTTCTGGGGGCATCCTCTCCTCTCTTTGGTAGTGTCTCTAACATGTTGATGCATGAGGTTTTCCGTACCACATCCACACTTGGCTCTCCATTTTCGGGACCCCCAGGGGATCCAGGTTTTCCCTTCAATTCCTGTGATTAAAATCCCCCCATAATAGTAATTTCCTTTCCCCCATCTTGCTCTCCGGGCCCACCTCGGCTAGTTGTCGACCATTGCTCTGTTCCCTTCATGTTTTTTCTCTTGGCCCCCTGCATTTTCTAGGGGGGGTTGTACATTACTAAATTTATCACCTTATGTCCCTCAGACTGGTTTGTTCCTACTAAGTAGTCCTTTCCCCCGGCCACCCTTCCCTTCCTTTCTCAAAAACCCCACTGGTTTTTAATGAGCAGTGAAACTCCTCCTCCCCCTCTCCTCCCTCGGTTTTTCCCTGGGATTTGATATCGGATGGAAAGATTGAATCTGTTATTCTGGGTAGTTTTGTTTCTGGGGTGCTGTTTTTCTGGGGTGTCTCCTTGATTCTTTCGTGCCACTCCCTTCTTTTTTTGTTATTCCATCGCTTTGTATACCACATTTTCAACTTTTTTCTAAGACTGTGGTCGGGGGTTTTGGGGTTGGGGGAAGTGGGGGGGACCCGCTAAGGAACTATGGGTGGTTGTGGGGGGTGGGTTCGTAATCCCGTGGGTGGGGGGGCTTGAAGTGGATGGGTTTTTTTGGGTGTGTGGTGTTTTTGTGGGTGTGTGTTTGTGTGTGGTGTTGTGGGTTTTGTGTGTTGGTTTGTGTGGTGTGTTGTGTGTGTTGGTGTGGTTGTTGTGTGGTGTGTGTTGTGGTATGTGTGTGGTGTGTGTGTTGGAGTACACACTCTTCTGTTAATTCTAATTTTGCTTCCAATGCCCCCCCCAGAAACAATTATTTTTCCTATTTCTCACAGGTTCACTGTCTCTCATATGATCCTTGCCCTTTTCCCTGATCCCCGCCTCTCCACGATCCTTGCCCCCTCCATATCCCTTTCCTCTCCATATCCTTTCTTCTCTATGATCCTATCTCTCAACACTCCTTGCCTTACTGATTCTTTTCCTCTCACATGACCCCTTGCCTCTCCATGCCCCTTCTTCTCATGTCCTGTTTTAACAGGCCTTCCCTCTCACTGACCTTGCCTTCCAGATTTTGTCTCTCAATACCCTTTGCCTTTCACATGATCTTTGTCTCTCACAGACCCTTGTCTCTAAAACATGACCCTTGCGTTACATGATTTTTGCCTCTCACATGATCCTTGTCTCCACATGTCTTGTCTTACATAAAATTTGCTCTCACCGATCCTTGGATCTCACTGTCCTTGTCTTCACAGTCCTTGTCTCCACCGTCTTTCCCTTTCAAATGATTTTTGTCTTACATGTCCTTGTTTCCGGTATTTTTTTAAAGAATTAATAAGTTTCTAAATTTTTTAAGCAAATTTTAAATTTGCTTTAAAAATTTGAAAAATAATTGTTTTGTATATCCAGATAAAATTGAACCTTGGTCACCACCATAATTCTTTCCCAAAAAATCTTGTCGCGCCCAAACCAAATTCCCCCTTTGGGTTTGTTGTAAATACGTTTAACCCGTTCCAGACCCCTATAAACGTATGTAAATATTGTTTTTTTAAGGTTTTTAAGCCAAAAATGTTAAATTTTAAACATAGAAAGCACGTATATAGTAAAAATAATGTAAAAATCTTGAAAAAAAACCCGGAAAACTTTGAACAAAAGAAAAAACTAAAATTTCATGATCGCTAGACCCCAAAAGTTTTGTTCATAGGGGAACTTATACCTCCCTTGGACGGGGGTTTTTATGCTAAATATTATTCATTCGGGGTATTTACATTTTTTCTATGCGAAAAAATGCGTGGAAAAGTGAAATTTGCCCCGGGGGGTTTGTTCGGCACCGTTATGTGTTTTTTGCCAGATGAAAAAAAATTGGCGAATTTTTTTGGGCGTGAACCGATTTTTCGTTTGGAAGCGTTCGTGCCAGAGGGCCCGTATACCCTGTTAACCTTTTTATGGGCCTAAGCGGGTATGAGGCCACAGTAAAATAGCCACGCCTACGGTGGATATAGGCCACGGGAAAACCCGTTTAAACCCTGGTACGAAAAAAGCCCAAAAACCCCCCATAGAATGGATTGTAGGACCAGGAAGAGTACAAACCCATTCTATGGCAGGGGTTTAAAAACGCGTTTTGGGGGTACCTTTCTTCCATTTTTTAATTCCGGGTCTTTTTTTAAAATTCAATGCATTTGAGAGTCGACGGTCTCGAGATGACCACTGAGGGGGGAGATGGACCATAACTGTCAAAAAACTGAAAAAAAAACAACAGGGAAAGAAAACCATTCGAGAAAAAACTTTAAAAGAATTTTGAAAGCAGTGAGACTTGCAATCTTTTCACTCACTCGCGTGGCAAAAGGTGAAAGAAAACTATAGTTAGAAAACCCCTGAGATACACCCGAGGTGTAGGAGGGCCCGGACAGTGCCCCATATATGAAAACAGGGTGGAAACAAGGGGCATTTCTTTTTGGTGTAAAAGAAAAAACAATGACTTACGGTCCCAAAAAGGACAGTGCCTTTAGGTGGTGAAAAAAAAGTAAGTGCCTTGGTGTGAAAACAGGACAGTATTTAGGTGTGAAAACAAGGACTGCCTTTAGGTTTGGAAAAAAAGCAGTGCCTTCAAAGGGGTGAAAACAGGAAGGCCTTCAGGATGAAAAAAAAGGGCGTTCATTCAGGGGTGAAAAAAAGGACAGGCCTTCAAGGGGTGAAAACAAGGACACGTTTGTGAATGACATGATAAGTGTAGTAAACAGGTGTGTAACAAGATTCCTTTCTAAGATTACATTACCAAAAGGGTTTCTTTTCTAAGGTTTTAATTTTCCCGGGTTACCTTATAAGATTTCGTTACCCGGATTACCTTTCTAAGATTTAAAATTACCAAGGTCCTTACTAAGATTAGGTTACCAGTTACTTATTAAGATTCATTACCAGGGTTTTCCCTTTCATGATTTTCATATAAGTTCAAATTTTCAGGGCATTCAAGGTCTTGGCGTCAGTAGAATACAACAAAATTTTTATTACATGGATTACATAAATTACGTGAATTAATACATTGCTAGGTAAAATACTTTCTTTAAATTTCTTTGATAAGTATATCGCTTATATAAATTACATAGTTACTAAGTTATATTAATTACTAAGTTTTATAAATTCATAAATCAGATTAGAGAGTTTCTAGATTTCTTTAGTTTTATAGAATACTAAGTACACATAGTTTAAAAAATTTTCGTTTTTATTTAGTTGTACATGGTGGGGGTGTGGTTGTGGTAGGTGTACATGGTGGGGTGTGGGTTTCGGTGGGTAATGGTGGGGTGTGGTTGCGGGGAGTTGACATGGGGGGGTGTGGGTTCGGGGAGTGTGTAATGGTGGGGTGTGGGTTTTGGGGTTTTTTACATGGTGGGGGGTGGGTTGCGGTAGGTGTACATGGTGGGGGTGGTTGCGGGTAGTGTGAAGGGGGGGTGTGGTTGCTGTAGTGTTTACATGGTGGGGTTGGTTGGGGTAGTGTGTCGGGTGGGTGTGGTTTGCTGGTATGTGTACAGGGGGGGTGGGGGTTGCTGGTAGTGTGTAATGGTGGGGTGTGGTTTGGTATTTTGGACATGGGGGGGTTTGCATGGACATTGGGTTTTTGGGAAAATTTTGAAAGGGGGTTTTTTCTTTGGGACTGGGGGAGTGGGTTCGGAAATTTTACTTTGGGGGGGTTTTTTGCTTATTTTAAAATGTGGGGTTGGTTCTTATTTGACTTGGTGATTGGTTCTTATTGACTGGGGGTTGTGGTTCTTGTAGTGTTTTCTTGGGGGGTTTTCTGGAGTGTGACATGGTAGGTGGGGCGGGTATTTCATGGTTTTGTTTCTTGTTGACGGGTGGGGTGGGGTTGGGAGTTTCCCCATGGTAGGTTTTGGTTGGGGTATTTACAGGGTTGGGGGGGAAAATTTTTTAAATGTTATTTTTGGGGGGGGTATTTGGTATGTGAAATTTTGGGTTTTATTGACATTGGGGGGGTTTGGGGTTCTTTTAGTTTTAAGGTTTGGTTCTGGTATTTAAAATTTGGGTGGGGGGGTGGTTGGGAGGTTACATTTTGGGGGTTCTTTTTTTTCGGGTTGGGGTGTGGGCGTGTGGAAAGGTTGTGGTTGCTGGTATTTAAGGGGGGGGGTTTTTGTTATGTGTCATGGTGGGTGTGGTTGCGGTAGTGTGTACATGGGGGGGTGTTTGGGTAGTGTGTACAGGGGGGGTGTGGTTGTGGTAGTGTGTACATGGTGGGGGGGTGGTTGCTGGTAGTGTGAAAGGGGGTGGGTGTGGTTGTGGAGGTGTACATGGTGGGGTGTGGTTGCTGTAGGTTAAGGTGGGGTGTGGTTCCTGGTATGTGTACATGGTGGGGTGGGGTTTTTCGGGTAGTGGGACATGGGGGGTGGGTTCTGGTAGTAGTACATGGGGGTGTGGTTGCGGGTAGTGTTTACATGGTGGGTGTGGTTGCGGTATGTGACAGGTGGGGTGTGGTTCGGGAGTTGTACAGGGTGGGGTGGGTTTGGGGTAGTGTGCATGGGGTTTTGCGGTGTGTGTAATGGTGGGTGGGTTGTGTATGGACGGGGGGGGGTGGGGTTTTGCTAATACGTGTACATGGGGGTTTGTTGCTAGTACTGTGTCTGGGGGGGGTGTGGTTGAAATAGCGTGACAGGGGGGTGTGATTCTAGTAGTGTGTCATGGGGGGGGGCGCTAGTACTGTGTAAGGGGTGGGGGTGGGCTAGGAAGCCCCTAACCCCAAAACACAGTTTATCTCTGCAGTAAAAAGTCTGGGTTCAGTTGCCTCACACATAACATTCCCCTCAATGAAACGCTGTAATAATTACAACCAGGCCCGCCTTTTCCCTCGGATTGCTAAGTATTAAAACATTAGGGGGCGGGAGTGTCCCTGGAGGTCGGGAGTCTTTCACCCCCCACACTCAATAATGCCAACCCTCGCGGCAATTTCAAAAAATTCAAATCGTCTTCTTTCCCTGGGGAGGCCTATTTATCTTTTTAATAAGTAAATTTAAACCCGTATGGCAGGCCCGGTAAGAGCCTGATGGCCACGCCCAATTTACTCGAGGTGCTGGGCCCAAACCCTTACCCCGACAATTTTTTTTGCTTAACGACCACCCCTGCCACATTTGAGTCCCGCGAACCCTGAGACGCCAGAGGTACTAGTGGACCTTCACCCGACGTCAAAAGGGACGATCCACCTTCACCCGCAGGGTTCCAGGAACCCACCCTGTTAGCAAAACTTTTTTTTCCTACGGGGTTTTTCATTGACATCTTTTTTGTGTTGGGAATTATTAAAGCTGCAGCTAACCCATCCCCTTTAAACATACTTTTTTCCTAAGAATTTTCAAATATGAGTAATTTTCTGGGGCGCCAGACTGTTTGGGTTTTTTGACCGCCAGCCCCAGTGTAAATCTTCATTTCATCTGTTGCTCTCAGCAGTTATATAATATATTAATATAAATATTATATATATTAAAAAATATATATAAAATTTAATTTTATATATATACACTGTAACACGAACGAGTGGTATTTTAAAACAAAAACAAAAACGCGATAGCCAGGGGGTCAAAACCGGTCGTTTTAACCCGCTTCATGGTGAGCGAAAATTCACTACGCTCTAACCCACTGGAATCCATACACTCCTTACAAAGACCCACGCACCCGGAGAGCTAGGTCTTGTATCGTGATCCGGAACATATGATGGTGTGGGTGCCCAGGAGCTAATTTCATTTACTCCCCTTTTGGGTTTGTACTAGCCTCCACAAGCAGTATATATAGTACTGTAACCACGAACGGTGGTATTTAATCAATAGCAACACTGCGACTAGCAATGATGGGTCAAGACCTTTTCCTGGCTTAGATTCCGAAATCACTTTCATGGGGCATCACTGACTTTCTGGCCTCTTGGGTTTTTATAATTATTTTAAAAATTGTGCATTGGGTTTGCCTCTACTCTGCCTCAATCCAAATCATTCCACTTTTCCCCCACTCTGAGACTAAAGAAATACTTCCTTTCATCATTATATCACACCTGTATGTTAAACTTCCACCTGCGTCCCTTTTGATCTTCGTTTTCTTAATTCAAAGAGTCTGTTTCTATCAGTTTTTCATTTCTTCTTAAGAATTTGTATGTAGTAATTTAAGTCCTCTCTCAAGTTCTCTCTAAAATCGTCAGGTTAATTTCCTTTAAACTCTCATAGTGTATTCCTCTCATTTTGCTACTAGCCTAGTTGCAAACCTTTACACCTTTTCCAGTTTTGTCTTGTGCTTGACCAAGTGTGGGCTCCATGTTGGGCCACGTACTCAATGATTGGTTCAACATGTTGTGTTAAAGGTTCTGAGGGATTCTTTATTTTTAGTTCCTAAATGCTAGTCTGTGGTTAGCTGATCTTGTTCGCACCATTTACTTTAATACTGTTTATGTTCAATTCTGGAGATATATTAGGTGCTATATTCACCCCAAGTCCTTTTCATTTTCTGATATTTGCAGGTTCTCTCTGCCCATTCTGTTCTCGTGTCGGTTTTGCCACTTGTTTAAACCACATCTGCATTCTGTTGATGTCTCTCTGGAGTTTATCATTATATATATATATATATATATAATATATATTTTATATTATATATATATATATATATTATATAATATATATATATATTTATATATATATATATATATGTCGTGCCGAATATGTAAAACTGGTCAATTAGCAAGAACTCATTTAAAATTAAGTCCTTTCTGAAATTTTCTTTTTACGTTTAAAGATATTTTATTTTTCATCAATGTTAATGTAAAATTTATAATTTTGGACCAAAAGAATCTTGAAAACTTACCTAAACTTATTATAACAAGAACAATTTATTTTAGCCTAACCCAACTAAATATTTTTAAATACGTTTAATAATTTAGTACTAAACA
>NW_026497008.1:0-5000 GCF_026875155.1 Cherax quadricarinatus | reverse complement strand
TTTAAAATTTCCAAGGGAAATGGTGTATATCTACATTTTTGGCCTTTAACACAAAATACCATCAACATATCTGAACCATTAGTCTATTAGGGAGGAGTGTTAAGACCCTTTTTTTCAAAAATTCCAAATATAGGTTACTAAGAACAGGGGAAAAAAGATTTCCCATTGCCATACCAAATTCTGAGTGTAAAAATTTTATTTTAAATACAATTTTTTCAACACAATGCAAAGTTTAAAAGTTTAAAGATAGTAGGAACTGGCAATGGGAAATCATAATTAACGGTTCTTCAGATAAGAAATTAAAAAATCTCAACAGGAACTTGTAAAAAAGGAAGTAAAATCAAAAATAAACCCGGTTAAAAACATTTAAATCAGTCAAGGGGGTTAAATTTTTAAAAAACTAGTTTTTTTTTAACATTAAGTTGAAAATTTTGCCAACAATAAGGTCAAAATATCAAAAAAATCTGGATAATTTTTATCGAAACTGATCCTATGGAGCTAATAATTTGGTTTGACTGGACCCCCTGGTTTGTGTTTTTTATTGTCCATACATGTAAGGTAAAGATGGTTTTGTGGATGTAAATTGTACGACTAATCATCTTTCCCTTTTTCAGTAGAAGTTTTATTTTTTTATTGAAATTGCTGTTAACGGTTTCTAGGGGATTTTTTCTAAGTTTTGAATGGGTTTTCTATATTAGAGATTTTAAATTTTTTCGGTAATCATTTTTTTCATAATTACTATTGCTTTTATTTGTTGCTTTTATAAGGCGAAATTTTTTTATTGTTTTTAAGTGTACATAAGACTTAAAGAATCTTTGAGGGCATTGGGGAATGTTTGGGTTTTTAACATAAGCTGTATACTTTCCCCTTACAAATTTTAATTTAAAAAAAAATTTAATAATGTTGAATGCAAAAGCCTTTTGAATTTTAAAAAAATTTTCTGATTTATCCACGATGAAATTAATTTAGTAAGGGAAAAGGTATATGCCTATGTTAAATTTCTTATTTCGGGAGAATTGTTTGTTGGGGGGTTGTTTTAAGGGCCTGTCCCGTTTTGGCCGGTGGGGCCCGCTGTCTCGTCAGGTGTTTTTTTTGGTGTTAGGTAAGACCAAAATCAACGTTAGGTATCTTTATTTTGAAACGTTTCGCCTACACAGTGGCCTTCGTGATACAAAAAGTTATAGAAGCAGAAGATACTTGAAGACATGTAATCAGTCCATCACCCTTAAAAATTTTGAGGTGGTGTCCCTCAGTCTGGAGAAAAAGCTTGTTCCCTATATGGAAACAATATGGGGATGAAGTGCAGGGTGGAGCTTTATAAGCGCCCAAAAGGGAGACGTAGGTCACTAGAAGAGGTAAGAACCAGATGTTGAGAGGGCAGGGCCCCCAAAATCCAGACGCCTCACAGTGAAGTTGTGAAATGATTGCGGTCTGTACCCAAATACCCCTTTTGGGTTTCGTGTCTGACAGATTGAAAATTTAAAAAAGTATAAAAACCGACGGTTGTTAGGTAAGAAACATAGCAACAGTTAGGAACTTTATTATAAATTTTCGCCTACACATAGTTTTCGTCGAGACAGAAAGTTGATAGAAGCGAAGATACTTGAAGCGATGTAATCCCATCCCCTTAAAGTTTTTGAGGTGGTCAGTCCTCATTTTGGAAAGGGCATTGTTCCAAGTAGAAAAAATATGGAAAAAAGTGACAGGAGGGAGGCTTTATATAGCCCCCAAGAGGGGGGGGAATAGGTCACTAGAAGAGGTAGAATCAGATGTAAGGTCAGGCCCCTCTAAATCCAGCCGCCCACTTGGAAGTTGTCAAAAGTTGTTGCAGGTCTGTACCAAGATACCCCTTTTTTGCATTGTCTGACAGATTGAACATTTAAAAAGGTATTTTAAAATACCCACAGGTTGTTAGGTATGCAACAGTTAAAGGGGGAGGGCTGTTTCTCGCTTCAATTTCTTCGCTTCTATCAACTTTTCTGTACTCGACTGAAGAAGCACTGTTAGGCAAAAATTTTATAATAAAGTACCCAACTGTTGCATATGCTTTCCTAACAAAATTCGGTATTTTATACCATTTTTAAAGTTCAAACTGTCAGACATCAACACAGGTTGCACCCTCTTTTACAACCCCAAAACTTACGATATGACGCAACCTAAAGGGCAACCCTTAAAAAGGCACTGAACCCTTTACTGGGATGGCAATGGGGTAGGCAACCCTCCCCGTACGATGGGGGGTTGGGGGGTGCGCAAAGCAACGCATTTTGCCTTACCTGCTTTCTGTCTTCGGTTTGGCTTCCAGTGCATTAGTCAAGAAGATTGTTCCCGAACGTTGAGAGAAGGGAGGACTAAAGCCCCCCGGGTTTACTAAAGCAGCGTTTTGTGGGACCCCTTACAGTTCCCCCAAAGTAGAAACAAACAGTCCCACTGGGAAAAACCGATAGGGAAAAAATCGCCAACACGGCTCTCCAACGCCCGGGAAAAGGAAAAAAGCCGTCTCCTGGCAGTAAAGGCCCACACCTCGGGAGATTTCCTGTTTGCTTTTCCCCAATTCCTTTTTGGGCACTCGATAGCCCCAAGGCCTCGGATGGTGTTTCTTCCCCTAGCCCCCCCCCCACCCCTCCCCAACATAGGTGTATTTGCGGCAGGGCGACAGTGATAAATTTCGGACTCTGGTCTGGTGTCACAAGCAAAGGGGGTTTTCCCCAGGCTGGGGATTTCAATGACATCTAAAGAGAACCTTCCAGGCCCGTTGCCCAGCTCAACGGGAACACCAAAGTGCAGGGGTCTGACGGAAGTCAAAAAGCGCCCCTGAGGGGCCACTATGCTCCCTTGGAAGGATGGAAAGCAATTGCCTGGGCTACACATGTGCCCCCATTGGCAGCACATTGCCATACTCCGTAGGGGAAGGGGGGGGGGGAGCTCCCACCCACGGGAGCCCCAGAAGATCCGCAGATATGAAGCCCCTTCCCCCTTGCTATAACTTATCCCCAAAAAGGGAAGGAGACCCGGAGCAGGGGGGAAATGTCTCTAAATTTCCTTAGAGTGGGGGAAAAGTATCATAGAAACAAAGGCCACAGGGCGACCAGCTTCTCTTTCAGAGACTCAGTTTGCGATCCCGAGAGGGAAAAGCCTGCCATTCTGGGGCCCCGGCCCCCGCCGGGGGGCTGGGCGAAGTATTCGAATGTGCCTGAGTTACCTATGTTTTTTTACTTTGAATATTTTTTTGAATTTTTGTCCCAAAGTATTTTTTTCTTTAAAATAAAAAAAAATATATAAATTTTGGGGGGGGTAGGAGAAAATTCTAAAAACAGTTTCAGGGAGAATCTTGAGTTTTCCCTGAAGCAAGTTTATTCTTTTCTCTGAGGATGAGGGTCCCTACAACAGTTCTAGAGGTGGACCTCCCTTATATATTATATATAATATATATATATATTATAATATATAAAAATTTTATATATATATATATATATATAATATATATATATATATAATATATATATATATATATATTACCCAGTCATTAACAGTGAAAAAGAAAGCTGGCGTGCTTTTAACTCCAAGACCTTTCCTAGGTGTAACTGGGTGTGTCGTAATGTTGCCCTATGCTAATTTTCCTTTAATCTAGATTTGCATAAACTTTCTGCGAAATTCCGCTGGGAAGGACAGGAGTTTCTCGCCGGGATTCCTGTTTACCTCTCCTCTGTATCCCTTTTTATCTTTCTCATCTACCTCTTGGCAAGCGTGGGCCCTCGTCTCTACCGTAAGCTAGATTTATCGCAAATAACCGAGGTTTACTGCGCCCTTTAAATTTGTTTTAGTCTCACTTGGCCTTGGGTTAGTGCTGCCACGGGGTCAGCCCTCGCGGGCACGCAGAAATGGGTCGGATTTGCTGGTGTCGACACCGCTGAGCTTATGGTAGAAAGACATTTTTGGGTTTAGGGCTAAACTTGATTTATAAACGAAGTTTTTCCTTAGGGCTGTACTTCCACAAGTCATACCCCGGGGTGAAACATTGTCTTTAATAAAGGTTTGCTGTGTAGCAAGTGACTTTGTATCAAACTGGTGGCTAGCAGGTGACATCTAGTATGTCTCTGGCCGGATGGAGGTCGAGACAGAAGCGAGGGTCGTCACTGATTACGTCGCCGGGGACACGACTGTGTAACTCTACACTCAGTGAGAGGTCGAGCTGGTCTCTCTTAGTTGCTGCTGACGAGAACTGCTGCTGACGAGACTGCTGCTGACGAGACTGCTGCTGCTGCTGCTGCTGAAGATGATGATGATGATGGTACTGGTAATCTCTGTAGTGCTGTTAGTGGTGTTGACTGGGCTGTTACTTCTGTGTTGTTCGTCTGTGTGTGCTGTTGATGCTGATGTTTGGGGCTGCCGGTGCTGATAGGACTGATGTTGGTGCTGACATTATTATGATGTTGGTGCTGATGATGCTGATGTTTGGGGCTGTTTTATGCGATGTTGGTGCTGTATCTGAGTTTGGGGTTGAGATGTGATGTTGGGGTTTTATGATGTCATGTTGGTGTGTGATGCCATGTTGGTGTTGATGATGCTCTGTTTGTTGATGATGCTATGTTGGTGATGAGATGCTGTGTTGGTGTTTAGATGCTCTGTTGGTGTTGATGATGTCATGTTGGTGTTGTGATGTCATGTTTGGGGGATGAGTCAGTTGGTTTCTGTTTATGCTGAGTTGGTGCTGTTGATGCTTGTTGGTGTGTGAGGATGTTGGTATTGATGCTCTTTTTGGTGTTGTGATGCTGAAGTTGGGGTTTGGGTGTGTGAAGTTGGTGTGTGATGCTGTGTTTGGGGTTGATCTATGTTGGGTGTTGTGCTGGTTGGGTTTATGATGTCTGTTTTTGATGATGTGATGTTGGTGTTTATGTGCTCATGTTGTTGATGATGCTGATGTTGGTGTTGATGATGCTCATGTTTGGGGCTGATGATGCTGTTTTTTGGTGTTGATGATGTGATATTTGGGGCTTTTTTGA
>NW_026497000.1:0-10493 GCF_026875155.1 Cherax quadricarinatus | reverse complement strand
TTGGAAGGAAGGGGGGGGTGGGGGTCCCCTAAAAAGGGTTGGGGGAGGGGGTAAAGGAGGTTTTGTTTGCGAGGGACTTTGATTTCCAGCAATCATGTGTGGGCATATTTGATAGGAGTGAATGGAGACAAATAATTTTTTAAATACTTGACGTGCTGTTGGAGTGTGAGCAAAGTAACATTTATGAAGGGATTCAAGGAAACCAGCAGGCCAGACTTGAGTCCTGGAGATGGGAAGTACAGTGCCTGCACTCTGAAGGAGGGGTGTTAATGTTGCAGTTTTATAAACTGTAGTGTAAAGCACCCCTCTGGCAAGACAGAAATGAAGAGAATAATTGTGAAAGTTTTTCTTTTTCGGGCCACCCTGCCTTGGTGGGAATCGGCTAGTGTGTTAGTAATAATAATAAAAAAAACCTTTCTCAACATCAGTTTCCCTTTGATTTGTTCTTTCTTTGCCAGGATAGAACGATGCTCGACTTGTGTTTCCCATACCTCCTGGCAAGCTCAACAAATTTCACACTCCTCTAATACCTCTGTAATATTTCCTTCTTCACATCTATGGTGTTTCTCACTTTCTTTACCATAGGGTACCACTAGCAAGTTTCTTTTGGGCCCATGGTAGCTTATTTCATAGTCCCACAAGCACTGAACACAATGAATTAATCGTAAAATGTTTGAATGAGAGAACAGGTTAGTGTTCACTCAAGCATCAACAAAGCTAGACTGGCTCACAGTGCCTGTGCGGGGACGTGGACAGTGGGTTGGCAGACAGGTCCAGTACCCAGCATTTTGAAAATAGGGGCAAGTTCAATAATAGGGACAAAGTTGGTTTGAAAAAGGCGGTCATTTTTTGAAGTGTTCGATAAGCGATACGTTCGAAATTTGAGATTCCACTGTATTTACAGTAATGTGTTGCAGTGCAAAGAGAGCCACTATCATGTCTAGGCATTTTGGGCAGACTTAACCCTTTGACTGTTTCCGACGTATAAATACGTCTTACGAGCCAATGTTTCTGACGTATTTATACGCACAAATTCTAGCGGCTTCAAATCGAGCGCCAAAGGCCTGGTAGGCCTACATGGGAGAGAATGGGTCTCAGTGGTCGGTGTGCACCCTGTGAAAAAAATCTGGGACCTAGCGGTGCATTGTGGGAACGCCATGTTGTCAGTCCATTTTCACCATGCCTCTCGGTAAGAAGTTCCTCACTCCTCGGCGGATTGGAGGTCTTTTGTTCCCAAGTGATAGCTCTAACAGCGATGAAAGTGTCAGTGACAGTGAATTCAAGGGTTTTCAAGTGAGTGTTACCGAGAAAAGTGCCCAGGATAACGTAAATAGTGACGAAAACCCAGATGACCCACAACCTTCGACCTCTGGTGCTGTGCCGGCTTGTTCACGTTCACGTTCGCCTGTACCAGGACGAAAGAGGAAACTATTTGGTCGTGTACAACACCCTGATGATAGCAGTGATAGTGATAGTGATAGTGATTTCAAGGTCATTGAAAGCAGTTTCTAGTGACAGTGAGAGTGAATATTCCCCAGTGAAGCGCCAGTATGTACGACGTAGCATGCGGTCTGGTAGTGTTTCATATGTTGTTCCAAGGGGAAGGAGAAACTCTGGGAGCACATCCCGTGGCCCAACACCACGACCTGATAGTGAAGATGACGATATTGTAACGATGGGTATGAATGGTGACAGTGAGGGAGGAGGCAGTGGTGGTGATAGTGAGGGTGGCACGGCCCATGTGGCACCATCACCGGGGCCACGCTACTAGCCACGCGGGTGACTCAGCAGAACAACCAGCCTCACCCTACCCCACACTGCCACAACCTGCACCACCACAACCTGCCACAGCCACAACCACGGTACAATATCCAGACCCCACCAGCAGACCGCATCTGGGATTGGCAGAACGGTGACGATTTTGTTCCCAGTCCCCATGACTTTGATGTATACACAAAGTGGAATATAGCCATCATGTCCACTTGGGAACATGCAGTGAACTGTTTTGCTTGGAGTTATTTTTCGATGAGACCCCAGATGGAACATCATTGTTCAGGAACAAATACATACTGTGATTACACCATTTGCAACTCAATTCTCTCACCAAAACACCGGCACACACAATGGAAGTATACAACTGTGGCAGAGATGTAACCTGTTTTTTGCCACACATAATGCTTATGCCACATGTTAAAAGCACATGTTCATCACAATTCCTGGACAACAGATCGCCTGATTTCAACCTCCAGTGTTTTAGTGACATTATAGTTTCAATCGTGTTCTGAAACGTGCGTAAGTACATTTTTCAGACAAAACAAGGCCTGGACAGAAGCGACAGGTTATAAAAGATAAGAAAAGTGTTTATGTCCCAGAAACAAAAGTACTGCATGTATTTTTACCCTCAGGAAGCTTGTTATATGATGAGTCCTTGATTTTTTTTTTTTTTATAAATTAAATTCAAAGGAAGACTCTCATTCAAGCAATATATACCAAGCAAGAGGAAAACGCTTGGTATAAAGCTATTTGACTGTGTGATTGCAGAAGTGGTCTTGTTTTAGATATTATTGTGTAACACTGCAGTAATACTTTTGAGAGATACCATGAAGTTATTGGTATCTCTGGTGATGTGTTTCGAACAATGATGGAACCATATCTTGGTAAGGGTCATGATGTTATTTACTGATAACTGGCACAACCAAGCCCCCTACTCATTGATTTCTTGCGAGTGAAACATGACAGACTGTGTGGCACAGTGCTGGTATCGCAAAAACATAAGCCAAGGTTCGACGCAGGCACTCGCCAGGTGAGGTGCAAGCCTTGCCCTGCCAATGACATCATGGAATATTCGGTGGCATGACAAACGTGATGTCACATTGTTGACATCAGTTCACAGTACAAACGAAATGGTACCTCCAGTGGCAGGGACAACAGAGATACCAATGAAAACCTCATTCTAAAGCCTGCAGCTCTGTCATGGACTACAACCTCAATATGCTCTTAGTGGACAAATGTTGACCATGCAGATTGGGTTTGCAACTTGAACGCAAGAGTTTATAAGTGAAAATCAAACTTTTTTTCCATCTTGGTTATATGCCTATGCTAAATGCTTATAACATTAACAAGTTGAAGACCAACAAACACCAAAGATATGGTGAATTTTGCCTGTCAGTAATCAGACAAATAAGTGCAAGTTACAAAGGAGCACTCCTGAATAGACCACGCCCACAGACGTCCATCTCGTAGAGGCCTTGGGATCACTACCCCATACAACTGCCTCCTACTACTGCCAAGAAAAATCTCAGGAAGAGGTGTTATGTATGTATGCAAACCACAAAGAACGCCCACCAAACAACGACAGAACACCTCGTTTAATGTGAGGATTGTGAAGTGCCCCTCTGCATATACCCATGTTTCAACAAAGAGTTCCACAAGCTGCAGCAGTTCTAAGAACGTGTTAGTGACTGTACATATGTATATATATTTATGGAACCAATAGTAATAAACATTGTTTTGTATTGTTTGTTTGTGTAAACAAAGTGTATACACAGAAAACTAATAGTGATAAAGTTTTGTTTCTGTTATTTGTTGTAAATAATGAGAGTATATTTTGAACAATGTCACCTTACATTGGTCTCACAGGCCACATAAGTTACCTGGAAAAGAAAAATATTGAAAAATGCAAGAAACCTTTGATTAGAGTAAAATAAAAGAATACGCGGGTTGGGCGGCAGTCGCTCTGTTTGCCGTACCACGTCAATTTCTGCAAAAACTAGTGGCTCTATATCTCGGTCAGTACTGATGGCATTAAATTTTTTTTTTAGGCTAAAACACTAGTAAAAAATTCCTACATTTTCATAAAAGAAAAAAAATTTTTTTTTTTTTTCGAATATTTGGTGACATATAAATAACAGTTTCAGAGATGGCCTGAAACTGTCAAAGGGTTAATTTAATGCTTGCCAGACTTACTTAAAACTTAAGAATTTATCGTAGTTTTAAGTTGTACAAAAGTATCAATAAGTGCAATTATTATAATTATACAATTGAATGAATAAGAACAAATCTTCCGTTTTTTGTGTGAATAAAAATTTGAAATGAAAAAGCAAGCATAATATAAGAAGTTCCTGAGAGGTGACTAATGAACAGAGAAAATGATATTTTAGTGTCAGAATATCTTCATTAATTTATTCTGGTACCCTATTTTTGAAAACGGTCTCTTGACTTTTGTGTGAAATTGAAAAAATTAGTATTTTCTGATCACTTACTGAGTAGTTGAAATGCCATAAATGGTGCAGTTTCTTGTACTCAGTTGAAAAATGAAAGGAGTTCTAATGACATAGCTATGAGTTTTTGTCGACTGGAACACTGGAATTGGCCCAATATTAGGGCAAGAAAAAAGGCAAAATCACCGATAACAAAATATAGCATGACTACAAATTGTGAGAGCATAATACCAAAAGTTTTCCATCAATTTTTGTGACTTTTGGGTCACAACTCTTTCCTAACTCTACCTTTTGCACACTCTTACAACACAGTAGTCTCTGACCTTTTATTACCTCTTTTAGCACAATTCAACCCTGCAGGTGCTTTATAACCTTGTCAGGATTAGCACCATGATTATATTATTGCTTCTCTTCACACAACATCAGAGTTCCATTCCTTAGACCACACGGTATACAAAATTTATCACTATGTGGAGGAGCATAATATAATGATAGTGGTTGTTGTGATGACAAATCCATCTTGGTATTGTTTGTAATTTCACCTTTGCTCCATTTATTACATTTCTGTTTATCTTTTTAAATGTTCAGATAGTAGTGGTACTGGTATATTGAAATAATCAGAATACAGGAAATCAGCTCTAATATACATTATTTAGGTATGCAAACAGGTCAGAGAGCCCAGCGTAATCTGAGGTATCGTAAACGAGTATCGCTAACCTAGAAGAGGCTATAAAACCCTTTTAGGGTCAAGAGGACCCTCTCTAAACTTGTTCTCAGGGTGCAAAACTTTCAGAAAAATAATATTTTTTATTCTTAGTAAATGATAATCTTTTCCCCAATCTAATGACAACCAAAAGTATGAAATTTGATGGAAAACTACGGATATTAATGATCTCTTTGCAAAGTTAGTCAGTCTTGGCTATATGTTTACGCATCGACGATTTCGCGCATTTTGATCCCTATTTTTTCAGCCAATTTGTGTGTACTAGTCAACAAAAACCTCATATTTTTATTTCAATGGGAAATGATTTTTTCTATCGAATGATTACAGAAAAACCACCCATTAGGCTATTTCAATTAACCAATAAAGTGGTCAGGAATTTAGCAATCTTGCCAATTTCACGACAAATTTCACCAAAGATGCATTTTCCAAAATAGGGTCCAGAATAAACAAGAAAGACATTTTTTGGCACTAAAGTAGCAAGTTCTCTGTTCGTTAGTCACATCTCCAGGCCACTCATATATGTTTTTATGCTTTCCACTTTGGATTTTTTTTAATTCTTAAAAAAAATATAGAAGATTAACTGATAAGCATACTATCAGCATTTGCGTAAAAATATCTAAATAATATTAGCGCATTGTGTTGAAAGAATATTAGTCACCATGTTGACGTGTATTGACGCTTTTTTGTGGCATGATTTGTTTACTTTTGAACTTTGGGTAAACAATTTAAGATTTCTGCTGCTGTTGACTCAATTTCAGAAGGTACTTTTCATTGTGAAACCCAATCTAAAACGGATCTCAATTTCTGAAATGTCTTCGCATTTGTTGATAAAATGAGACCATAAAACAATAAACAATCATAAATACCATATGAAAATACAGTGCTAAGTGGCTGTTTTTAACCAAAAACCCTAAGTTTTTTTTCTCGTTATGCACATGTGTGGGCTGCAGGGTTCTTTATACTGTGCACACTGAACACATAGACCCATTCTATCATATGTAGGCCTACAGCTTCTCTCGCTAGATTTGAAAGCTGCTAGAATTGAGATGTTTCTAGAGTACATACTGGTAAGAGCTGACACCTGGCGGTCAGCTGTCAGCGTGGCCTCGTTGTGCTCCGGTTTATCTCGTGTTTTCAAGATCGCACTTTTTACGTGCTATGAACTTTAATTTGTGTCATCAATCCTAGTACGATACATCCCACTAGCGCCTGAAACCAATCTTGGGCGGAAAACATTATATTACTGAGTCAAAAAAGAGAATTGTGTGACTTACCTAGCAGAGTTTACTGCCAGAGGGGAATCATAGGCCTGTGTCCCTTTGGAAAAAAATAATAATAATTGAACTTTTCGAGTCAGAGGAAAGAAAGTCTCCCTGATAACATTGAGTATACAATAGTGTATATAGTGTATACTACAGTGGCTCCCTAGAATATGATGATAAAGGCTAAAGTTCATTTGAAAACAGGTGAATTTTGTAAGCGAAGTGATAAGCCTATTAGAGGCAGGTGCCAGAAGTCGCCATAAACTACCACAGGGTCAGCTTTTTTAATATCCTTCCTGGCAGCTAGTGGTACTCGCATATAACTAGTGATACATGAATAGCAGAATACAGTGTTGTAGTAGCAACTGAACCATATTAAATAAAGGTACTTAGAGGAGTGAGTGATTTCATATAGTTCTTTATCTTGAAAATACCGACTTTACGTGAAATTCATATAACCTGTAGTTACCAGCGTCGACAATATACACAACGAGAAGCAATAATTTACTACAGAAAAAGCGTCCTTCCTCCAAAATTGCACCAGTCAACTATAGTATAATATAGCATTTATGTGGTGGAGATGGAAAAAAAAAAATAGAAAAGCAGAAACAGCGATTGCTAAACAAGGAGCTCGACCCGTTCGTCATTGTAGGATGCTGCCAGATTATCACCGGCTCTTCAGCTTCAACACGCCAATTATACTTTTGTATCATCAAATCTCATAGTACTTTCGGTAGATAATTTCCATAGATCCTTCATGTGTTAGGCTCAAATCAACCGACCAGTATGTTTAAAATAAGTGACCCACTGATCAGAGCAGAATCGACTGTCCGAACCCTTGACTGGTCCGAAACCCTTTACTGGTCCGAACCCGGGACCTGTTTCACAAACATGTTTCGTTGGACAATAAAGCAGACTGTAAACGGATGGGGTTTGTAGGCGCCCTTATAAACACAAACAGTTTATTTAAAAAAAAAAAAATGTTTCCAGAACGTGACGGTAAGCTGCCCAATATACAAAACGAGTTAGAAACGAAATACGAAATAAGCTAGTAGCTTCATTTAAGGTATTAAATATAATATTCAAGAGGTTGCTATAAATTGCAGTAAATCAACCAATCAAGATCATTTATGAAGCTGTGTGTAGTCCTGTGGACAGTCAAACAAACGGTCTTTTCCACATGGATAAATTGTCATTTTTTGTGGAAATTGGTGTCACGCCCCCCTTGTGCAGATATCCGAGAACCAGCTACCAAGCATTATTAAAACCAGATAATTGTTTATTGGGTAAGGCCCAAATCAGGAAAATTGTGACTAAAATCACAAGTGTATTAAAAAGAGATAACATCAAAGCTGCTTTCATAGAAAACCTGTAAGCTTTCTACAACAATGGGAACATAAAAAGTCCCTTGTGGCTGAATGGTCTGACTCTACTATACTGCCCTTGATACTGCCATGATATTCACAAACTGTAATGCGGAGGTGATGTCCTGGTAGTCATAAATGTGGGCTGATAGTGCTGTCCTGGGAGACAGTAATTGGTTGAAGCTGGGGGAGATACAGTCCTGGGAGACAAGTAATTGGTGAAGCTGGAGGTGCTGTCCTGGGAGACAGGAAATGGTGAAGCTGGAGATACTGTCCTGTGAGGACAGTATGGTGAAGTGGAGATTTTGTCCAGGGTATATCGGGAAAATAATAACGCAGGAAGGAATACATATAAATGACCTCATTGGGGACAGGACCATAGTGAGAGAAACAAGTGTATCAAAGATAAGTAAAACCAATAACATTGGACCCCCGCATAGACGATGGCATCACATAGCGATTTTTCCGCAAACCCGCTTACTTTTATCGCAAAATTTTTGGCCGCGCCATAACCGATAAACCCTTTGAGGGTCACAGAGCCCTCCTCCCGAACTCTTCTCTATGGTCGCCAAATTTCAAAAAAAAAAAAAATTATTTTTTCTTATGAAAAAATAGAGATTTTTTTCTAAAAATATAGATAAACATAAAAAACATTACATCAATACTTACGAGATATGGATGCATGAAGTTGCAGAAAAGAGCCGCGTATGGCCACATCGGCGACTTCTGCACACCCGGTAAAACTTTAGTTTACTTTTTATATGAAGGTTTGTTTTGTTTTTTTCACTATTTATTTTTCACATAACTTATGTGTGCCTGTTAGACCAAAGTATTCATTCTCCGATTACAATGGATTTCAGGGAACACCTGTCTAATTTCGATTGGGGTTATCTAGCTAATGATTTTATTGACGATGATCATGCTTATGATTATAAAGGGGATCTGCATTTATGATTTTTTCTTAATAATGTACACTGTGCTCAGGAGGATTTAAACAAACTGTATTCTTGGTCAGAAAAGTGGCAGATGCAGTTCAATGTAGATAAATGCAAGGTTCTAAAGCTCGGGAGTGTCCATAACCCTAGCACTTATAATTTTAAATGATGTAGAACTTAGCCACAAAAGATTGCGAAAAGGACTTGGGGGTTACGGTGAGCAGCAACCTTAAACCAAGACAGCAATGCCTAAGCGTACGTAATAAGGCAAATAGATTATTGGGATTTATATCAAGAAGTGTAAGCAACAGAAGTCCAGAGGTCATACTGCAGCTTTATACATCATTAGTAAGGCCTCACCTAGATTATGCAGCTCAATTCTGGTCTCCATATTACAGAATGGACATAAATTCGTTAGAAAACATTCAGCGTAGGATGACTAAATTAATACATAGCATTAGAAATCTTCCTTATGAAGAAAGATTGAAGACTCTTAAATGACATTCACTTGTTAGACGAAGAATGAGGGGAGACCTGATCGAAGTGTATAAGTGGAAGATAGGTAGATGTCATGTCTGAGGGCAATGTGTGGTGTGAATATAATGCAGAGAATTCGTAGTTTGGAAGTTAGGAGGAGGTGCGGGATTACCAAAACTGTTGTCCAGAGGGCTGAGGAAGGGTTGTTGAGGTGGTTTGGACATGTAGAGAGAATGGAGCGAAACAGAATGACTTCAAGAGTGTATCAGTCTGTAGTGGAAGGAAGGCGGGGTAGGGGTCGGCCTAGGAAGGGTTGGAGGGAGGGGGTAAAGGAGGTTTTTTTGTGCGAGGGCTTGGACTTCCCAGCAGGCATGCGTGAGCGTGTTTGATAGGAGTGAATGGAGACAAATGGTTTTTAATACTTGACATGCTGTTGGAGTGTGAGCAAAGTAACATTTATGAAGGGATTCAGGGAAACCGGCCGGCCGGACTTGAGTCCTGGAGATGGGAAGTACAGTGCCTGCACTCTGAAGGAGGGGTGTTAATGTTGCAGTTTAAAAACTGTAGTGTAAAGCACCCTTCTGGCAAGACAGTGATGGAGTGAATGATGGTGAAAGTTTTTCTTTTTCGGGCCACCCTGCCTTGGTGGGAATCGGCCAGTGTGATAATAAAATAAAAAGGTATTAATAAAGGGGATATTAATAACGTCTTGAAGATATCTCTCCAAGAGAGAACCCGCAGTAATGGATTTAAATTAGATAAGTTTAGATTTAGAAAGGACATAGGAAAGTATTGGTTTGGAAATAGGGTAGTTGATGAGTGGAACAGTCTACCTAGTTGGGTGATTGAAGCTAGGACTTTGGGTAGTTTCAAATTTAGGTTGGATAAGTACATGAGTGGGAGGGGTTGGATTTGAGTGGGACTTGCACATCAGAGCTTATTTCTTGGGTAGCATAGAAAATTGGGTTGGGCAAATGTTTTGTTAGTGGGATGAATTGTAAAGGACCTGCCTATATGGGCCAACAGGGCCCGCTGCAGTGTTCCTCCTTTCTTATGTTCTTATGTTCTTATATACATTCTCCAGAGAGAAATTAGGTCTAATAATAATGATCCCAAATGGGTTAACAGGAGGGTTTCAGCAACTTTTAGGGGAGAAATGGGGAATTTATAGGTGCATCAGAAAAGGGGAGGTTAACCTTACTGACCAATATGCTCAACTTAAAAGAGAAGTGAAAAAGGGGTTTAGAAAGGCTAAACGTAACTATGAAATTAGGGTTGCTAATGAATCAAAGACCAATCCAAAGGGGTTTTTTCAAGTGTATAGGACGAAGGTGAAGGAAAAAGTAGGACCTCTGAAAATTGGGAATGGACAGCTGATGGATAACAAACTGGAAATGTGTTCCTTAATTTAATGACTATTTTTTGTCAGTTTTTTACACAGGAAGACATAAATGAGATTCCAGAAATAAAAAAATTTTCAGTTCCTGATGCATTCCCAAAAAATTTAAAAC